>JACYXH010000091.1:1122500-1272500 GCA_026745465.1 Lota lota | reverse complement strand
CCGGAGCAAGGGATCCAACAACATGTCAACTATACTCTTAGTTTTAGGCTTGACAATGTTGGGCAAAATTGCGACCTTGCAACCTACAGAAGTCGGAGAGTCTGTAATGAATGTACATCATGTAGCAAGTTCTTCATTTCACTGAGACCAAATAACAAGAAAAGTTGTTTGAGCATTGGGGCAAAAGAACTAGGAGAACATTGTATTTCTGCCTACAGCCATCTGTGTACAACCGATGTAGGAGCGGTTAGATGGTTGTCTAACACGCACAGAAAACATATTTTTCTAGTCTAATGTTTTAGTCAAGACGGTATGTAATTCTTAATCCACTTAAATAAGTATCATGAGTGACACTATACATTCACATACAAATCTAATCATATGACCTCATGTTTAAACAGAAATGTCCTTAGGCCGAGTTCTGTTCAGTAAACTGTGTAACGGTAATACTATTTACTGAGTTGTTATTGTTTCTGTTCAGATATAATCTTTAAATCGAGTTATTTAGCTCTGTCAAGCTTCTGTGGGTAGCGTTGTCCAACAGGGTGCTCATGAGGGTGCTGCTCAGGGTCCCAACGAAAGGAGTGATTCCAGCTGGGGGACATTTTACTGTGGGTTTGATATAGAGAGTTTAAATTCCTGGAAAGCATTGACAGCCTATAAACCCATTACTAACAGACCACAAAATGAGACAATTCTCAAACTGATATCCATCATAATCTGTATTACGTTTCTGCTTCCTAGCAGTCATTTTATGTTGTTTGCTGTGATGCTGTTTTTCTGAAGAACCTTGTTAAGGCAGATTAATGAAATGTGTCAGGAATTTACTCTAACTTGTAGAGTAAGTAGTTCCTTGTTAAGGCAGATTAATGATATGTGTCAGGAACTTACTCTAACTTGTAGAGTAAGTAGTTTCTTGTTAAGGTAGATTATGATATGTGGCAGGAATTTACTCTAACTTGTAGAGTAAGTAGTTCCTTGTTAAAGTAGATGAATGATGACTTTAGTCTAACTTGCTTCCGGAAAAGGAGAAGTTCTACAATGAAATAGTTCATCAGAATAAATATAACCACACTTTACTTAAACTCTCCTCTTTTTTTCCTCACTTACTGAAGTGTTTTCTTTTACCACTGTGCCTTTGAGTCAAATTTAGCAGATTATTGTTTTATTTTTATTTTTATTTGAAAGTGCAGTGTACATCAGTTTGCTTTGTCATGACACCTTTGTGAACAAAGTCAGCAAACACAGACCATGTGTGTTTCCGAGAGTCGCGTCTGTTACACTGAACGCCGCTCCAGTTTTTCCCCAGCGTAGGATTTGCCGTGCTCATAACAGGCTCCACGCCGGGTTTTGCCTGCAGCCCCGCTACAGAGTGAAAGCTGGAAGCTGCACTCTGTAAGTATTTGAATTATGCCATTGACGTCAGCACGGTCATAAAAGAGACTGCTGCCCTTCCCCTGAAGTATTCTCCTGCCAGCAGGCCTGTTCAGCTCTGCACATATGGACTCCGTAGCTCTGCTCATGGACAGAACCTTGTGTAGTGGGGACGTCCCGGTCTGCACTGTATACGCCTGAACTGTCTTTTTTTTTATTGATCTATGTCTCTATGAATTGATTGTGATGGAGAGACTGAATCACACTAGCTCTGCGCTTGTCCGTTAGGGATAGTAGGGTTGGCTGAACGGCTGTTCAGGACCTTGCAGAAATGAAACGTACTATCCGTTTCACTATCTGTTGGTGCTCACAGGCAAGACCTGTGAGCACCATAGTTGTCATTCAACAGTTTCATAACATGTGACCAGACACCGGTCGGAGAAGGAACAAAATGTTAGAAACAAAAGATGATATGTATTTAGCATAACACTTGTGTGTGAAATTGGTGTTTTGAGGCTTCCAATTCTCATGACCTTTTCCATCAATTTCGCTCATAGGCATTCCTTTATCCTTCTACTTTGCTCGTGCTGCTATCTGTACATAAGGGTGCTTTCACACCTAGTTTGATAGACTAGGTCCAATTCATTGTTGAAGTCAATACTTTGTTGCATTTTCGTTTGGTTTGGTTAGCATTCTCACTGGACTTTGTCAAGTGAACCAAACAATGTAAACATATGTCACGCTAATCAATGGCTCGTTTGCTATTGGACAGAGAATCTAAGGGAAACTCAAAAAGCTTCCTTGAGGCAGACAATAATAATGGAGAAACTTTGTGCCGTCTTGGATTTTTTTATTTTGCTTTGGTTTTCCTACCAATTGAAAATAACTAAATTTCCATAATTCAATCACTAACTCATTTAAAAACGTCAGTGTTTTGTGAGTGACCACAAAATTGGTTAATGTTGTCGACCAACCATATTTCGATGAGTGCTTTCACCTCTTGAGTCTCCAGGTCTGACAATGATGCATTTTGATCTAGGAAAAGTTCACACACAGCTGGCTGAATAGTTTTCATTATTTCCAGTTCGCTGCAAAAGTGTACATTCAACCCACAATGCATTTGGTTCCTATAGTTGGGTCTGATCACATTCACACCTAAAGCGGGCTGAACCAGAGTGCACTAGAAGCGAACTGAACCAGAGTGCACTAGAAGCGAACTGAACCAGAGTGCACTAGAACCGAACTGAACCAGAGTGCACTAGAAGCGAACTGAACCAGAGTGCACTAGAAGCGAACTGAACCAGAGTGCACTAGAACCGAACTGAACCAGAGTGCACTAGAACCGAACTGAACCAGAGTGCACTAGAAGCGAACTGAACCAGAGTGCACTAGAAGCGAACTGAACCAGAGTGCACTAGAACCGAACTGAACCAGAGTGCACTAGAAGCGAACTGAACCAGAGTGCACTAGAACCGAACTGAACCAGAGTGCACTAGAAGTGGACTGAGACACCCGTTTTCAAGCAGACCAGACCAGAGTTAAAATCTTTTGGTACGTACCAAAGTTTGAATGAGCGTTCACACCACCCCAAAACAACAAGACACACACACACACACACATTGGTCTGTTTAATTGAACTCAATGCTCACTTAGAGTATCCGTGCGACTTGGGCCCTGGGGGACATAGAAAATCTCTTGTTAAATGTTTTTAAGTAGTCCTTTGTGTAATGGGGTCCGGGGTTTGCCCAGTTTTAACATGTATGTGATGAGATGCGCGTCGTTCACTCCCTCCCCAGTCCTGTGTATAGCCCTCCTGCTCTCCACTCACAGGCTGGCTGAGAAGACTTAACCGTCACTCGCATGGCGAAAAGACATGTCAATATTTATCATGATACCATTTCCTGAACCTGGATGATGAAAAAATGAAATATGTATTAAATATATGCCTCTAATGCCTCCTCCTACTTTACTTAATCATTCTGTGAGGGGGTTGCATATTGGACATATTGCAACTAAAACCTCCTTTAGGAACCAACTGGGTAATGTTATGGGCTGAGCACCCTCCATATTCCCTCTCTCTCTCTCTCTCTCTCTCTCTCTCTCTCTCTCTCTCTCTCTCTCTCTCTCTCTCTCTCTCTCTCTCTCTCTCGCTTTCCGACTGTCGCTTTTGTCGACTTTGAGAGGGTTCAGGGTTTCAATCTGGTACCCTCTATCTCCTTCTGTTCCTGGAAACAGACTGCCAGATGCCTAAACACCACCACCCCGCCACCGGGCCGAGTGGCTTGGCCGTGCCGCGCTTCTCCCCGCGTCATTGTTTATGGTGTGGTGTCTGTCGTATGGGTCTGCTGAGAAAGCTTTCACCACGCCCGCAAAGCCCAATCGCCCTTTGCATTTGGCCGAATGCAGTTGGTTAAATGAAGGAGGGAGGGGTGAGTGCTGTAGTTAGATCCAGAACAAAATAATAAAAGTAAAAACAAAAAGATGTCAGACATGTCACGTCATGTCTGTCTGTCTGTCAGTCAGTCTGTCTACCTGTCTGTCTGTCTGTCTGTCTGTCTGTCTGTCTGTCTGTCTGTCTGTCTGTCTGTCTACCTGTCTACCTGTATGTCCGTCTGTCTGTCTATCTGTCTATCTGTCTGTCTACCATTCTGTCTGTTTACCTACCTGTCTTTCTGTCTAACTTTCTGTCTGCCTGTCTTTCTACCTGTCTGTCTGTCTGTCTACCTGTATGTCCGTCTGTCTGTCTATCTGTCTGTCTGTCTGTCTACCATTCTGTCTGTCTACCTACCTGTCTTTCTGTCTAACTGTCTGTCTGCCTGTCTTTCTACCTGTCTATCTGTCTGTCTACCTGTCTGTCTGTCAGTCTGTCCACTTATACCCATCGAAAACTTTGCGAATCGTGTCCTATTCTCACATACATGTGCTGCTCATGTAGGAAACGGACTGCTTCCCCATGAGGGGATGATATATACAGCTGCTTTACACACACACGCACACACACACACACACACACACACACACACACAATCCAAACATACAAGTAATCTCCATAGTCCATTTTCTTTTTGTCTGACAAACACGCACATGTCCTCCGATGACCTGATAGAATACACTATAGTACACACCACTTATAAAGTCTGTGTCTGTCTGTGGGTGGGTGTTCGCACTTTAAAGCCGACAGAAATGCGTCTTGGTCGCATTCTATGTCAATCTCCCTTGATGATAGAGAGATGGAGAGGGGGAGTGGGGATAAGAAACTCTCGCTCTCTGTAGACTGTAGGAGCTACCACCCTCACTAGGAAATTACTGGTTTGCATCTTCAGAAATGGGGATGCATATGTATATCAGTGTATTTACGTGTGGGGGTATGTATATTGGTGTGTGTGTGCATGTGTGATCAGTCCGTGGGGTATGATGGAAATCCCCAGCTGTGAGTTTTTTGTGTCTCTCATTCTTTCTTTCATTTTCAAGAAACAAAAACCATTTTTCTGGAACTTGCTGTCGAAATCCCATCCCATTTATCGTTGCCAAACACTGATAGGAGATACAACCGCAAAATGAAAATCTCCTACGTCATTTCACCCCCCGCTTACCAACGACAACTCCCCTCAGCTCATTCAGACGCCTCATCTCCGCTCCCACCCCCGCCAACACTCAGGAGTTTACCTCTTTCACAACTCTGGAGGCGTGTTCCATCATCAGCGATATATTGTGTTGTGTCATTGCCGGCGGTATGCCATTCATGTTTGATGTCCTGGTTATGACGTGCCTTTGAAATGCAGTGGAAACGTATGCAGGTGACGTGACCTTTCGTTGTGTCTCCAGAATGGGCTGGAGACACAATGGATGGGTTTCAATGCTAAATAATGTTTCAATGGCTTACTATTGCATTAAGTTTAGTCCCAATTGTTGCAGATTTTTGTTGGCTCCAAGTTTTCAAGTTTTACATGAAGGCATCATTGATTACGGCAATATTGGTAAATACATTTTCTGTTTTTGTGTCATGACTTAATGACTAATGACACATGTGGGTCCTGAGGCTAGACCAGTTTCCTGATCATGACCAAATTTGGATGTGTAAATAAAAATGACAAACCGGGATGACCATCCATCTACTGCAATCTTGTTCATGCTTTTTGTTATATTTTAATAAGAAAGAGTGGAACCCATTTTGAATATTACATGGGGTCCTAACACAAACTAGCTACACTACACTTATGTGGCCTTATAGAAATACCAACAATCACATGCTCTTTCGTTCTTCTTCTACGCCTGTCTGTGTGGCGGGGGTCCTCCAGGGTCCTCTGGTGTTTGAGAGAGCAAAGAGGAGCTGCTGCCGTCTTTGATGGGGCTGAATTTCAGAGCGAAGGACAACATTCTACGCGGCCGCGCTAAGGTCGCATCCGCGCACACCCTGCCCGCAGTGTTGTGCTCGGCAGCTAGGAGACCGCCAGTACACACAACCCACAGGGGCCAGACTGTGTGTGTGTGTGTGTGTGTGTGTGTGTGTGTATCTGTCTGTGCACCAGACATGCACAGACACGCACTCTGACTCAATTTCAACCTTGAATTATAGACGTGTGGTAGGTGTTAAAAAAATAACGAATGCTCTGAGAAGCTGGTGTTTTTGCTAATTTCACTTCAGAAGACTTACTAAAACTGACCCTGTTAACAACTCCATGTGTTTCACTGAAGTAATAAGTTGACGTCACAAAGCCAGAAAACACATGAAGACTAAATTCTCGTGAACATGTGTCTATTGAAGTCCCATAAAAGTACATTCCAAAGGTCTGTGCTAAAGCAGCAGTTTAATGAGAGGCAATTGGTTCAAGATAAATTACGAGCCACAAAGACGACTGACGGCAAAAAGACACAGTAACCTGTGTTCATTTAGTTTGAAAAGTATATCAAAGCATTTATATATCTCTGGGCCTTATTCAATGAGCTGCCATCTAGGTTCCAAAAGCATTCGGTTCCCCCACCCAGCTAGTGTTTACAACAAAGATGGCCACTCTGAATAAGGCCCATAGATGGCCATTGTGTGTTAAAGAGTAAGTGAACCCCCTGTTTTAGCTCCAATTCGAACACTGAGATACAAAGAAATGCGATTTGGGCTAATAGTTCTAGGAAGAAGGGAGGATGTGTTATTTCCTTGGCTACGATCTATTACCTATTACCTGATACTTTTTAAAGTACTGTTGTTGTGTAGGAGCGTTGTAATCATCGATGTTGTAAATTTAATTTGGCGTATAGTGGCGTTACACTAGAACCCTCTCTCAAACATCAAAATCAACCGCTGCCCGTACGGAGCTTCACAAATCCACACATCCACAAACACGCACCATGGCGTTATACTATTAGGGTCAGAGAAGCTTAACCCTCTCTCGGAACGCTGCAATCAACATCAATCGCTGCCCAGACAAAGCTCCACACACACCTCGCCACCATTGTCCCTTTGTCATGACGTCGAAGAGTATACTAAAAGGCACTTCGACGTCAGGAAAAGAATTCCGCGCTGCGCAATGCTGCGTTCGTTTGGAGTGGAATGTTGGCAGAGACTGGCAAAAACATCCACACAACCGCATTTTAAACCCAAAAAATACTATTTTGGGTTCACACTCCCTTTAAAGACTTGGGCTGCATCTGTAGTGTACTATATACTACATACTACATTGTGCAGAACTGAACTGTTCTGTTCTGGCATACTATCAGTATGTGAGCCAAAAGTCTGCATTTTGATGGACATACCAACAGTGTTGCAGAATTTAACTTGACGGCCGTAATTTGTGACAACACGCTATAATTATAATAAAAACATTGCTGTTTTGTAATATATACATGCTTTGTATGTATGTATGTATATACGTATGTATGTATATAGTATGTATATATATGTATGTATATATATGTAAATGGTATATATATGTATATATGTATATATATATGTATATATACTGTATGTATATGTATATGTATATATATGTGTATATATATGTATGTACTATATATATATGTATATATGTGTGTATGTATGTATATGTATATATATGTGTGTGTGTATGTATGTATGTATGTATGTATGTATGTATGTATGTGTGTGTGTATATATATATATATATATATATATATATATATATATATATATATATATATATATACACACACACAAATTTAGTATATGTTTTATTGCATACTATGTGTGGAAATATGATTTTGGACACACTACATACTACTCTCACCTACCACGCAGCATTATATAATGATTATATAAGTATATTATCTTCAATAAGGTATATTTTGCTTTGGTTTTTTATTAATGTTAATATCAATGACATATATTCTCTGACATGCCTTTAGTGCAGGTTATTTTAAACAATATTTTAGTCAAATGTTCTAACTATGTCACTCTCAAGGTTCAGGTAGTCTTATCTTTGAGCCTTATATTGTTTTATCTTCCTTCACCCCCAGTAAATATCATCTAATTCTAATCCAGTAAATGTGTGTGTGGGGTGTGTGTGTGTGCTCTTCAGCTCATTCTTCGCCAGCTCCATAGATCCCACACACACACAAACACACTAATAAGCTGATCTGGTCTGGTCCGGCAATGCATATTTGGTATCGGTAACACTAACTTCTTCTCATTGTACTCTATTGCCAAATGTATTCTTCTCTAACTCGTTTCTATCAAACTCGCTCTGCTCATAACCAAGCTGTGACCTGTCATCCGGTGTGTGTTGTTCTGACAGCGTGTCTCTGCTTGACAGATGAGGCCTACCAGAAGATGGCGGTCGAGACGATGGAGGAGCTAGACTGGTGTCTGGACCAGCTGGAGACAATCCAGACGTACCGCTCCGTCAGCGACATGGCCTCAAACAAGGTAGAAACCCCGGGACCTTTCTCCTTCTCTGGAATGTTTTCTATAATTCTGGGATTTTTCCGGATTTTCCTTTTCTCCTGGGTTAGAATTATTGAATTATTATTAGTGAATTATTTTCTTTTGTGTTTTTTCTTTTCGACATGGCCTAGGACTAGTACCATTTCCTCTAACTAAGTTTGTATGTTCATCAGTGTATGAAGTATATGTTTATTGTAGCTGTCACGGTAATAAGCGCCATTCACTAACACTCATGTCGAAAATATGTGTGTTGTGATGTGTGTGATACCCATACCCATACCCCCCCCCCCCCCCCACCCCACCAAATAAAAAAGGAAAAAACAACTAAATAAACCCTTTTCAAATTTGCGCATTGAAATACATTCACTTCGGCACCCTTCTGGTTTCAGTTACATGTCTTTTGCCAAAGCATCTCTGGTCTGCTCTGATTTAAAATTCTATGATAGAGAAAACCAAAGAACATCTAATCAGAGCCAGTCAGAGAGGGCTGGCCAATGAAGTATGGCAAAACATGGAGCTGAGCACAGTGGAACAGATTGTTTAGAACAGTGAAAAGGGATTAAGAAAAAGTTCACGTTTAAACTACTGAAGAGAAATGTTTAGGTGAAACGTATTTCATTATTATAATTTGTTTAATCCATTGGGTGATGATGGCGGGAATGAATCTGGTTCCTATTGCTGGCTGAGCCATTTCTATGTGGTGCGCTTAAAAGGTGCTCTGTTTTTGAGTGATTGTTAACTATCTATGTATTGGACTGTTATTTTACTCCACCAGTATGTTAGCATAGCATAGCATTGTGTAGTGTAGCATATCATAGTTTGTATTCTAAACAAGCGGCAGCCATGAGCACCTGTTTTTGAAGCCTTTGTGGAAGCGACTAATGTGTATTTCCTCATGCGGTTGAATGCAAAAAGACCCGCCACCATTCTAAGTCAAAGGGAAAATTTTGATTTCATTCTCATAAAACAAAGCCAATGAATGTTTTCTTTGTTTGGTTTGGATCTCAGTAGCTAGTTCATCTCCATATAATGTATTTTGCTAGGTTCCGTTTGACAGTTTTATTTAATTAAAAGATTATTAAGGATTTAATATTCAGGAGTAATAGCCGTAGGCTATTGTGAGGCAGCCATTCGATTCCCGCCCTCAATGTGCCAAATATGAATTGTTTCCCCTGCTGGCTGAAAATGTTTCAAGTAATGGAGGCACCCGTAACGTGAAATCTACAGCTTCATATGGGTCATGTGTAAACCAATCGCTGATGTCAAGGACACTACGTCCATATTTTTTACATTGTATGATTCTAAGTAGCACTTGGAATGAGTGGACTCTCCTGCGTTAATTGTTTACTGCGTATCCACTCAGAAGGTTTCTGAATTGTTAGCGATTAAGTTTGATGTCGTTTTTGTAAACCCTAATATTTCCTCTGTATTTTAATATGTGCATAAGATGTGCATAGGATTATCCTCTGCAAGATAAAAAGAAATCCTAACCTCATCACCTCCCTGTCACATCACCTCCGTTAACTGGCAAATATTGCACTTCCTGTCAGTACAGAGGGCTGATTGAGCTCAAAAGGGGTCAAAGGGGAGATTTGTTGACCAGACAAAATGTACCAGAATTCACGTAACAATTATTTATTTTCAAGATTTCGTCTTAGTCATTCAGCGCTAACGGCTAGGAATGCTATTATTCAAGCGAATGAGTTGGTTCATGTGAGCAGCCCAGGAATGCAACCACGGTCCTGTTAAATGAATAAAGGTAAATATAACCTGCTAGGTATCAATGTCCCTATCTCCCGGTCACAGGACAGATATCATAGCTTTTCACATTCTTAAACGGTGGGTTATGTTGCATGGCAGGCTGGCCGGTGTGGTTGCGCGCGTGTGTGTGTAGCAGCTGTAAACAGAGGGAGAGAGCCACATGGAAACACTAGGAGCCCTGGACAACAGGATGCTGGGGATCCAGCACTGGTTCAAACACAATAAACATGGGAGGAAGAGAGAGGGTGTGTGTGTGTTTGTGTGAGGGTGGTTGTGTGTGTGTGTGTGTGTGTGTGTGTGTGTGTATGTCTGTGCAGTCCCTCTAGAACCCCAGGCTGAGTGACTCTCTCTTCCTGTCTCCTTCCTGACCCCCTCTCTCTTCTCCCCAGACGACAATAGATTTCCCATCATGCCACTGCTTACAGTTAATAGTGCTGTTTATTTCTCCTATTGCTGTCATCTTTCGGCCACACAAACACACACACACACACACACACATACAGAATCCATGGGATTTTCCCCACACAATGCCAAAGCATGCTTTTCTTTGTTCGAATTGGTTGTCGCAGAGACCGCACAGGACAATTACATCATGTTACTTAAATAATAATCATTACTTTGTGAGACAAAGAGAGAGGCAACATACTGACAAATACAGAAACTATTTCATACAAAACAAGCCAACAAAATTTCCCTTGTAAGAGTAGACTTTTAATTGTCCAGTGGAGAACAAATACACATCTCTGGTTGCACTTTTGCTTTATATAAATGTCTAATAAAAGTCCCATCCTATCGCCCATGGAAAATCGATTTTGCTTCAGATCTGTTACAAAACAATGCTGATTATGCAAGTGAACGATGACATAAATGAAAGGTATGAAGTTGCAAAATGGAAGTCTGGTGATTTTGTGGACATTTTAAGATTGGGTAAATCTTTGGTGTGTTTGAATTGAGATAGGAGAATATTTTATGCTGGAATGATTCTATGCTGTTGCCAACTGTTTGTCTTGGTGCAGTTATGCAAAAAAAGGTCATGTGACTTTGGAACCGTTCATAGAAAGTTGAGTAACAAAAACTTCAAAATGAATCAGCCTTATGGTTTTATTTCATAGAATCAGCCAAAGAATTCCCATGAGCTTCTGGTGCGTCGACAGATCAATAGAAACACCATATTCCACCATAAACCCTGCCATACACAATACACAATCAAGAATAGTGTACGTTGTGTATACATTGTTCAAGTGTACATTGTTTCAACAGTAGATCTATGTGGCATCAAACTGGGGATGGCTTATGTATAGGGTGCTACAGCCTCACCTTTTAGGTGATATAATGTGACTGATGTCACCCGGTTAAGCTGTTAAGTTACAGTGTCATTTGACCCTCTGAGGTTGAGACTAACATGAGGCAACACATTTGAAGGGCCCGGCAGAGATCTGTTGGTGTACATCCAATCTCCTAGACCCTCGTTGTTTTTTCTAACTGAAATTTGAAACATTATAACACCAACGATAATCATGTCTTCAGAACCCCATCACATGTATTGTTAATGACAACGCAGACATGCTCGGCGTAAACACAAACGAGGAGGTCGTGTCAACAGATCTCCTCGAAATGAGAAAGGCGAGTGTGGGTAACAGGAGGTGCTGTGTCAGAAGAGAGTCACGACACCCATCCGAGCCATACAACCCCCCCTCAAGGTGAGGTTCACAGGGACCTCTGATACTGCACACTTCAATTACCACCACCATCACAACCATCATCTTCATCACCCCCACCACCACCCCCACCCACACCATCACCACCACTATCACCATCACCATCTCCACCACTACTATCATCACCACTATTATCATCATCACCTCCGCCATTTCCACCACCAGCTCCACCACCATCACCATCCCCGTTGAGTTTTGTACACGCCTCCCAAGTTGAGCTCCTATTGGCTATCTGGCCATCAACGCTGGCCCTACGTGTGATGGCCGTTGCTGCTTGATAATCTAGCTTAAATTAGGAGCATCAACAACTGGAAAGACAAGAAGAACACATTTTCATGTTTCTAAACAGTTTCACATTTTCAAATTTCACTTGGAAGATGGATGATGAAAGAAGGAAGGGAACGTATGGGTTGACTAGACTATAGAGTAGATTACATACAAGATCATCAGTGTGTTGTGTTTTCATTAATTTTGTTTTGATTAAACTTTCACCTACATACTACATTGTCTCTTATACGGCCTCAAGTAAGAGAGAGCAAGAGAGACAGTGCAATCCATTAAGCAAACTTGGCTAACATGCATAATTGAAGGTCAGGATGAACCTCTAGTTTGCCATAAGCGGGAAGTCGCTATGTCATTGGATTGATCAGTGCAATATTGACAATGTGAGCCATGTGACTCTGACTGCCTGCTACAGCAGCACTGGACTGACTGTGCTTAACGTAAGCAAGGGGAGTGGCAGGGTAATGGGGTGGGCATAGAACACGTGTGTGTGTGTGTGTGTGTGTGTGTGTGTACGTGAGTCTCTCTCACACACACACACACACGTAGAGCGCATGGTCTAGTCAAAGCAAGCAGCCCAAAGTGAGTCAGCGCGGAGCTGACCCCCTAGTCAGCTCCCCCTAGTCCCCCCCCCCCCCCCCCCCCCCCCCGCCTCTTCGTCAGAAAGCCCCGGGTAGGTCTGGCTACTCACGCTGCAGTCAGAGCACAGCCACAGAGCACAGAGACAAGAGGCACACACACAACTACAACTACTGGTACTTTACTGCTGCTCTGGACCCCCTGAGCCCCACACCTCCAGCTACTGTGACGGGACAGCTCTTCAGCCTGCCCCAACCTATCAACATGGGAGCCTGTTGCTTTGAAAAGAAGGAGAAGAAATTAGGGAAACTGAACGGTTGGAGGAAGGTGAGGGTTTTGGCCATTTAATCTTGATCTATTTATGTATATTATATTGTGTTTGTTTGACACATCTGCTGGGTTGCTGAATTAGTATTTTGTGTGTGTTCTATTCATTCATACGATTTTAACAGTTCACAACAATGAAGCTCTTGGGTATAGTGCTAGAATTTGATGAGTGGTTGCTGTTAAGTTAAGTGACTTTCTTCGTCCGGAATTGTTGATGTGTTGCTTGTTCTTTTTGAAGCGAACTTTCTGTCTTTGTAGTTAATGTTTGTTACTTCTTCAAGACGTTGGTTATTTAGTTGGTCGTCGTTGTTGAAACATGAATGCAAAGTTGACATCGGAAGGGTCAGGCTACAGTAGTGTACTGTTTAACGGAAACTCGTATTAGGCAATCAAGCCCGGCGTTCTGACCAAGCCAATAAGAACATTTGTGATATCTAGGATTAGCATTTAGGAGCACACATTGTCTCTGTGCTGGCAACAGATGGCTGCGGTTGGCCCTGTGGTTTCAACATTGCCTGTATAATCCTAAACTGTTTATGCTAATTGTTATGTATGTCAATATGTACTGTCAGTTATACACCAATCCCTCTATTGGCCTTATGGTGAGTGATTCATAATATATTGTACATCGTTTGTTTTGGCAAATGTAAGGGATATGTTCACTATTCAATGCTAATGACTAAAGCAGACCAGACGTTCCGGGAACACTTTAGATTCACATCAACACCCATACTGCATGGATAGCTGGATGGATTAAGATGGATAGTTTGTATACATATACATGTGTAAGTATCTATATATTATATACCAGTATATATACAAGCAGGAAAGTGATCAACTTCAGGCGATCTGCCGAAGAACCACATCAGTGGACCCTTGGTGAGGCTGAATCTGGGGGGAAAGAGAAAAAGAGTAGTCAAGTTCAGCTAATGTTTCTGTTTTGCCTTTTGATGGTCCTCTTCGCCTGGCGTTCCTAGCCGTTGGGACATCTTTTGAAAGTGCATTTGAGCTGTAAGCCTACCATGCAACCGGTGGCCAGACCTCCAGCGCTCCAGGTGTTCCAGGCCACAGCCGACCTCGGTGTACTCAAATGGCACAAATACCACGGCGCATGAAACCCTTTAGCTTTAACAGCGTGTTTGAAGATGGGATTTATTTATGCAGACTTTACCCACCTTTGACTAGGCTGAGTAGCGCCTTGTAAGGCCCTGCTTTTCTTTGCTGTTTGAAGTTGTGGGATGTGGACCTGTGAACGCTGAGCATTGAGTGAGTCAGAGGAAGTGAGAGAGTCTAGGTGCGCTCTCTCCTGCAGCTTCTCGCTCCCTCGCTCTGAGGTGCCGGTCACTCAGGGGGATCTCATCAACAGAATCACCGCTTCTGACGTAGGCCTCTTGTTTTATCTTTGTATAAGTAATGTCTTTGTGGCAGTTCTTTGGCCAGAGCATTGATGTGATCATGAATCCCTATTATTCCCAGTAACATGTAAATCGCTTGTATTCAAAGCTGTATGAGATGAATATGTCTCTCCAAATGGTAAATGACTAGATCACCACTTCCATATGGCAAGGTTGAATGCCCTTTATAATGTATCATAAGCAATAAATCATAAGCAATAGTGGAGAAAAACTTTGATGAACAATAACCAATACAAAATAATGTTGTAGGTTGATGGTACGACTTGCTTTGGGATGGTACTGTAATCTTAAAAAAATTATTTTGCAATGTACATTTTGTGCAACAAAATATTCAGGGATTCTTGTTTGAGTATCTTGACTGAAAGAGGTATCAAATCATCTATTTATCTGTAGGTCATTATATTATCTGGGTGGCTTAGTCTCGCCCCATGTGATCTGCCTTAATTTCGAAGTTTAATTTCATTTTGTTTAATGTTGTTTTAAATTTAAATACACATTCAAATATTTCCATAAAAAAAGGAGCTGGCAGTAAAAGTGTGATTAAATAGTCTAATCTGTGAGTTGAAGTGTAAGTCTTCTTATTGCAGGCTTAGAGGCTATTAACTAGACAGCACCAGCCACCTGCTACTTAACGTGTGAATGCAGAACGCCCACTAGTGGCGTAAAGCCATAACTTCACCGCAGCGTGCCACTTGTGCAGTTGACAAATAAATGACACAAGAGTGAATTAGTCTAGAAAAACTATTCTGGACATCCTCACAGGGAATAAATTTAGACACAATCAGTCCTCCCCCTTCAAAAGTTTGGTTAGCATTCCCGGGAGGAATCACCATAGAACCCGGCAATTCATTTTGTGAAACCACGGCCATTTGTCATTTGTTTGGATGAAAATCAGCATTTGCAGATTTGTCTATGCGGGTTAGGGTTAGGGTTTTTGATACGGATGTTCGGAACTGCGGAAGTTCTAGGAGCGAGAGGCTCGAAGGTTTGACGTTCCCCTTGGTGGATGTAGAGATATAGAGATGACCCGTGTGTCTGGTTCTCCTCCGGGGCCGCCTCTCTCTGCAGTCCGCAGCGCAGCGTCTGCCTGACTGCTCTCCACGGTCATCTGTCTGATGGCATCATGTCTGAATGAGGTGCCACGGCGCGCTCTCTCCCTCTCCCTCTCCCTCTCCCTCTCCCTCTCTGTCTCTGTCTCTGTCTCTCTCTCTTCCGCCAACACGCTGGCTCTCGGCTGAATTGAAAGCCACTCGCCCACTCTCTCTACCTCCACCTTCTCTATTCATCACCACCACCATCACCACCATCACCACCATAGATGCACGGCATGAGAGAGAGCTTCTTGAATGAAGCAGAAACGGAGAGAGAGAGAGAGAGAGAGAGAGAGAGAGAGAGAGAGAGAGAGAGAGAGAGAGAGAGAGAGAGAGAGAGAGAGAGAGAGAGAGAGAGAGAGAGAGAGAGAGAGAGAGAGAGAGAGAGAGAGAGAGAGAGAGCAAGGGCAACAGAGAGCTAGAGAAACAATGTGCCATAGAAGGAAAAAGCTTGCTATGTAATTCATGAGTGGAAGGAGGGAGATGGCAAGAAAGATTTGAGAGATGGATTCTAATATAAAAAGGGCGATAGAAAACCAGACAGGCAGAGAGAGGGAGGACAGAACATGAGACGTTGAAAATGTGAATGGAGAAAGAAACAAAGACAGTGTCCTTGGTCCAATTAATAATTCATAATAAGAGGGTCAATTATGCTTTTCTGAAAATGATCAAGAGAGAAAAATACAAATACATACACAAATGCATTCAGAGTTGAAAAGTTCTTCCCTTCAATGAAAATATAATATATAGGAAACATAACGACAAGGCAAAAAATGAACAACGTCATTTTGGTTTCTGCGGTTAATTGTGATTAGCTGTATGGTAACTCTGAGTGTGTTCGCGCACGCAAGCATGTGTGTGTGGGGGGGACGTGAGTAATTCCTGGTATTTCTTGAAAGCGCTGTACAGCAAACGGAGCCCTCCCAGCACATTGGAGGCACACAACCCCCTCCATTAGTGCAGAGCCGCTGTTAGATCATACAGCACACTGTTACACAAAGAGCTGCCGCTTCCTTCCACACGTTTTTATTTTTTCCTCTGGGTTGTTTTTCCTCCCATCCCCCCCCTCCCTCCCTCCCTCCATCCTCTTCCTCCTAGTCGTCGTCCCCCCCGTCCGTCCCCCCCCCCCCCCCCCCCCCCCTCCATTGGTGGGCGGAGAATCATCCGGAATCCTCTCTCTCGGCTCATCTCTTTAGTTCTGAACAGGCAGACCATGCAGACACCCCGATGCACAGCCCCTGGAAGGAGGAAAACCCGCGCCACACCGTGTTTGTCCCCCAATTAAAATAAAACACGCTGCACGCATATCGTCCTTCACCCCCCTGTTGTTTTAAACACCGTTAAACGTCTCGGTGTATCGGGACCGTTGGTCGTGCCGACGTGACTCAAGTCGACTCAACAACGAAACATTAGACAAAATAGACACGCACACTTTACACACACACACACACACACACACACACACACACACACAGGGCACATTGGCTGGTGGTAATGACATAACCAGTCCTCTAGTCAGGTGGCCGCTAGACTGCTGTTGTGCTCCAAGGACGGCTCATTGATTGTTGCCAGAGAGACAGACAGACAGACAGACAGAGAGACAGACAGACAGACAGAGAGATTGATGACAGCACCGGCAAGTGGCAGCCAGGAGAGAAATTGACATGTAAGTGGCGGATAGTGAGGGAGAGCGGGGGGCGGTGTGTGTGTGTGTGTGTGGCGTGTCCTCTCCTCGTGACTGCTTGGCGGCTGTGCCACATGCCGGTCTGCCAGGCGAGGGAGAGGGGAAGCCTCTCTCCCCCTCCCCCCTCTCTCCCTCCCTAACTCTGCTCATTTCTGCTCCTCTCCTCTCTTCTCGAATATCCTAGAAGTTCCTCAAATATCCATTTCTTTTCTACTTTCCTCTCCTCTCACAAAAAAAAAGAAAAACAACCCTTATACTGGTCACCTGATTCTGTTGCTATGGCGCTGGGCTGTTCTGGTAATTGGTGTACATAGACTTGCACACAGGCACTGAGGGGGCGTGAGACACAGAAAGAGAGAGAGAGAGAGAGACGGAGAGAATGTGAGGCTGGAGGATGCAATTATCCACCATCTCTCTCTCTATCTTTATCTATATCTCCCTCTATCTCTCTCCATCTTCCCACCTCTCTTTCCTTGCTCCGACCATACATCCCACTCTCTGGCTGCCTCCCAGTATGGGTTAAAAAAAGCATCATGCAGACACCCTGACAACCTCTAATATTATTATGTGATGCAGATAATGAACAGGCGCTCTAGTTCCTCACAATGGCGTCCGTGCCGAGAGCTGTCAGGAGCCAGGGGAGGGAGGGAGAGGGAGAGAGAGTGAGAGAGAGAGAGAGAGACAGAGAGAGAGAGCTAGAGCAGAACCATAATGGTGATAATTGAAGGGGAGGAAAGGAGGTGATAAAAATACAGATGCAGCTTGTTCGCATTCCTCCAAACATGGCTCCCTTTATCTATTCTCTCCATCCTCATTGTCTTCCAGGAGGGAGGAGACACCGCTGTGGCAGGAGCATACCTCCACAATGGAGAGGAGAGAGATACAGAGAGGAGAGAGAGACAGAGAAAGAGAGAGAGAGAGGGAGAGAAGGGGGAAAATGAGGGGGCTTCAGTCTAGATCGTATCATCTATGCAGATCCCCTCAAAACAGGCATATAAACACGCACACACACACACACACGCACGCAATATGAAATCCACAGACACAATATTATACATTGCACACCAACAGTACGCATACACGATGACACAGGCGTCCGGGACTCCCCCCTCCTCCTTCTGTCGAATCATGTGTTCTGAAAGGAGCGTGTTGCCAGGGCTAGCAGACTAGTGTGGGGGTGAGAGGGGGGTAGAGGGGAGTAAAGGGATGCAGAGGGTGAGCGAGAGAGGTGTGAGGATTGGAGGGGGAGGGGGGGTATATCCAGAGCGAGCGAGCTACAGCAGTCAGAGCAGCCAACCGAGACTAATCCAGCGGAGGATCCCCCCTCCTCCTCCCTTCCCTCTAGTCAGATGAACATCGGCTGCCTCCTCCTCCTACTCCTCATTCTCATCCCCCTCCCATCTCCATCGCATCTCTCTTCCTCTTTCCCTCTCTGTCTCTCTCTCAATCTTTCTCTCTTCCACTGTCTGCCCCCCTCCCTCCCTCTCCCTTCCTCTCTGTTCGGTTTTCTCCATGTAATGCATCAGTAAGCTGCTCCACCGCCACCAGGCTCATAGCTGTAGCTTCCATCGCTCCGGCCAGTCAGCTCAGCCCTGCTGGCTCTCCGATCAGCCTTTTACCTCTCAGCTCCAGCCCTCGTATCTCTCTCTCTCTCTCTCTCTCTGTCTCTCTCTCTCTCTCTCTCTCTCTTCAAACCCCTCGATTGGGACCCACTCGTTGAACCGCCCGCTCTCCCATCACCCTTGGCTCCCAGGACATGGAGACCCTCCTCGGCTCGGTTCTGCTGCAGAGAGAGTGAGCGAGCGCCCAGGCACTCTCTGCTTGCTGCTGCTACGAAGAAGATTTTTGTCGGTTGTTATTTTTGGTTCCTTGCTGCATTTGAAAGACAAGAAGAAGAAGGGGGAAGAAATCTATTCGTCAACCGTTTTGCATATTTTTTGTATTTGATTGGATTACAGTTCTGGCTCTGTGTCGGGAAGTGAAAACGGGGTCCAAAATGCCTGAAGCCAACTACCTGCTGTCTGTGTCTTGGGGTTACATCAAGGTGTGTGGCGTCTCACTAGCTACGTAGCATGTCAGGATACCGCATGGATCCCACTCTGGGTGGCCGTTGGGGTGAAGTGGGATTGCAACGCAGTGACACAATGGGGTGTTTGTAATCCATATTTATTTGAATTACAAAGCCAAAAGGGCAGGATGCTTTGCTACTCTAATTGATTTATAATAATGATAAAGCGCTTTGATATGGGTCTAAGACAATAAGCTGCTGAAATTACAAGATATTGATTTGAAGGGAGCGTTAATTTGCTATGCCTGTGTGCATGTGTGAAAGGATGAGGATGCTGATGGTGGTGGTGGTGGGGGGGGGGGGGGGGGGGGGGGGGTTTCTCTGTGTAGAACAGAATGGCGTTTTGTGGCTCAGACTCCATCTTGGGTTCTCTGCAGCGCTGTCTGTGTGTATGTGTGTGTGTGTGTGTGTGTCTGTGTTTGTGTGTGTATATGTGCGTGAGGCTGCACGCATATTAAAAAGTTGTTTGTGGATGTACTAGTGTGTGTATATATTTTTTATGTTTTGTATTTTAGATTTAAATGTAATTATTCATATAAGTAAATGTGTGTGTGTGTGTGTGTTTGTGTGTTTGTGTTCAGGGATGTGTGTGTCTATGTGTGCAAAATGGGATATGCCACTGCAACAGCTGCCACTGCAGTGCTTGTATCTCTGTTTCGAGTCCCCGGAAACATCAATATATTTGTCAATGATATTCTCCATGCAACAGGCCCTTAATCCCTTCTACGTTGACCCTTAGGGGGTTGGGGGGCTGGTTGGGGTAACACTGTGCACATTTTTCCCTCTGGAAGGAATCAACATTCCTGCATGCTAATGCAGTACACACAGTGAAATGGAGCGGATGGCAGAGTTTTGTGATAAACTGTTAATTGTTTGCAAGGGGTAGTTTAGCGGGATGGAGGTGGGGGAAGAATTTAAGGGGCTTTCATTAGTAAGACAAATAATTACCCCCAGCACACACACACACACACACACACACACATACTGGATATCCTTTGAGTTGTGTAAGGCAACAACAGCAGATTGTAGTTTCTGTCTTTCTTTCTTTTTGTTTGTGACCACTTGGTTTTCCACCCGGTTATGAGCCCATGGAATAAAATGGACAGCGCTGATGCCGTCACCTCTGCCATGGAAAACTGCAGTGTAATGTCGACCAGGTTTTCCCCTCGTTTCAAATGAATGACATTCCCCTCTCTCTCTCTTCCCCCGTTTCCTGCAGTTCAAGAGAATGTTGAATCGGGAGTTGACGCACCTTTCCGAGATGAGTCGGTCGGGGAATCAGGTCTCCGAATTCATCTCCAACACCTTTCTAGGTAAATACTAATTAATCTCCAACACCTTTCTAGGTAAATACTAATTCATCTGCAACACCTTTCTAGGTAAATACTAATTCATCTCCAACACCTTTCTAGGTAAATACTAATTCATCTCCAACACCTTTCTAGGTAAATACTAATTCATCTGCAACACCTTTCTAGGTAAATACTAATTCATCTGCAACACCTTTCTAGGTCAATATTAATTCATCTGCAACACCTTTCTAGGTAAAAACTAATTCATCTGCAACACCTTTCTGGGTAAATACTAATTCATCTCCAACACCTTTCTAGGTAAATACTAATTCATCTGCAACACCTTTCTAGGTAAATACTAATTCATCTGCAACACCTTTCTAGGTCAATATTAATTCATCTGCAACACCTTTCTAGGTAAAAACTAATTCATCTGCAACCCCTTTCTGGGTAAATACTAATTCATCTCCAACACCTTTCTGGGTAAATACTAATGCAGACGGCCATCAAAGTATCATGAAAAACACCTTCAAACACATACAGACATCATCTGCTAATCAATGTAAAATATTCTCCAAAACCATTTCAATGAAAAACTCACCTGTTCACAAACACACGAACACACGAACACACACACACACACACACACACACACACACACACACACACACACACACACACACACACACACACACACACACACACACACACACACACACACATCTAGCTACAAATTCCAAATATCATGTGAAGCATATCATAATGTCAGCACTTGTACAGTGCGGATGTGCTTCTTTGTGTTAGAGAGCATGGGGTGAGGTTCACTTGACGCTTTCATTTTGGACTACGCAAGTGGCTCTGGCTGTCTCTGTGTGGGTGAAGCATGAAACATTGCAGCGTTGCCTAGGATGTTTATGACGCAGGCCTTTAAAAAAAATCCCTATAACAATTTTGTTGAATGATCAATAGCCCTTCAAGGTAGCGCCCCACTTCCCCGAGTGACGCTACTTGATTTTTGATTGACAGTTGAACTTGTTAGCTGGAATCTAACACCGGATTTGATGATTTGTGATTATAGACGGGTGCTATAGATATACACTGGTGTCCAATCGACTGTTGACATGTTATCCTGACGGTCTGAGTTTGACTTTGACCCGAGGTTTCCTCTGTGAAAGGCAGAGCATGGCGGTAAGTGAATAGGTTGTGGGGGGGGGTGGGGGTGGGTGGGGGTGGGGGGGGGGGGGGGGTGTGGGGGGGGGGGGGGGAGGATAAAGTGGCACTGGGGATGTAGAGAAATCTAACTATGGATTGCGTGGCTGGCTTCTCAATCCGGTCTGATCTGGCTGTAGGGGCGGAGGGGAACTCACCGATGGGAAAGTCGAAGACGGTAGAGCTCAGAAGGTGTGGGTAGATTGTTGTTGTGCGTGTGTGTGTGCGCACGCGTGTGTGTGTGTGTGTGTGTGCGTGCCTTTGTACGCAGGTGGAGCAGGAGCGGGCTGTTGAATTGATTTCCCGTGCGTTTGTATATGTATGAAAGGGGTTGACGGGTGGAGACAGGTAGAAATGTAGCGGGGGTGTGCGGCGGGGGATGTCGGAGGATTCTGACGGATTCTGCAGCCGAGGCAGAGGAGACACTTCAGAGGAACCCCCCCCCCCCACACACACACACACACACACACACACACACACACCCCGCCCTTCACCGGCGGGTTGAGAGATGTGCGGAGCAGATTGGGTGACTCATCCCTGGGTCTTAATGCATCTCTGTCAGCGCCCCCCCCCCCCCCCCCCCCCCCCCAGCTGGAAGGAATCCAGGGGCTAGATGGGTATCTCTCCTCCAGGATGAAGGTGTAGAAGGATTCCCAACCCCCCTGTCGTCGGTGAGGAAGGGGGGAGCGTAGGATTGTGGGAAAACAGAGAAAACAAAACAAGCCATGTCACACAGGGCGATTGTGCAGTTTGGCACGTCCTTAGAGGCACACGAGAGTTAGCTTAACCCTCCATCCTTCCATCAAACCAACGGGGTACATTTGTCCATCTGCTGTACATAATCACAGAAATGGACGATTAAGTGTAAAAAAAGAAAAAAACTAAAGGAAAGGAAAAACGGCTTTGTGGATTTCTATGTGCGCGGTTCAACAGAGGTCACTCTGGGAGGCACACCAAATCCCTGCTGTCTCATTACTCGGTCGAAGCCCCCGCTTATCAAACAGGTTCTGACTGGATGTATGGCAGCTGAGGGAGGCCAGAAGTGCTCGGAAAATTCCATCACGGCACGGAATACAAGTATTGTTCCCTGGGTGGTTCCCTGGGTGTTGTGGGGTTCCTTGGGAAGGAGGATTGCATAAGACATGATGTATTGGGGATTCCAGGAGGGGGATTTTGTCCGAGGGAGGCGTACGGCTGGTGACCATTTGACATCCCTGTTGCAGATGTTTCTTCTCATATCGTTCTCCCATCATTCTTTCCACTGGCCCTCTGCCTTAAGCAAAACATCAAGTTATTTAGTGATTCCACCTAGGGAATATATCTGCCCCGAGCGACCCCCTTCTCTTCTCCATCTATCTGGCTCTCATGGTGTAAAAACGACAACGGAAACCCTTTCAAATGTACTGATGGCGATAATCACACATAAGAGATGGAATGGATAGCTCAGCTTGTGGCTGTGGATGTCCATGGGATTTGCATTTTCTCTTCACACACATATTACAAATATCGCTGTTCACGTTTGTGTTAAACATGTACCTGCATGGACAAACAAAATAATATACTGCTAATACCAATAAAACAAATCACACACACCGTCTCGCCAGTGTTAATGGTGCTGACAGCCTGTAATATTGCAGAGGGCTGAATGCTGCACTGCTCCTTGTTTCCCACGCAGCCTAATCGCCCATTCTCTATTATCACCGACTGGAGGAGCGAAAGAGGGAGAGAGACAGAGAGAGAGAATATGAGCGTGATTATTTGAACTGCAGCTTGTAATTGAATAACCCTCAACAGGGAAAGGTTGATAGGCCAGCGTGAGTTTAGTTGAGGCTTGACGGATGAGTTCACAGCGTACACATAGACACAGAGGGCAGGCTTCCCACAGGGTGCAACCCAGCTCCGTTGTGATTGGGAGTTGAGAGAAAGGTGCGATATTTTTCTTCTATTTGGCCTCAATGAGGAACTTCCACAATAACTTAGCAATAACAACAATAGCTTTACAATGACATAACAACACCATCACCAACCAACAACAAATTTGAATCTTTTTTGATCATCTTTTAATTTATAAAAAAAGATTTAGAACGTAAAGTGCTGCAGTGACCGGACAAGGCGAGACAATATACGATCCTGTTCTTCCGGATGTCTGCACTCTTTTAACTGTTAGGAGAAATGCGCTCTTCCCTTGTCCTCATTTGAGCAGAAGATGGGTGGTTGAGGGGGGAGGGGTAATTAAACCGAACAAAACATCCATTAAGAAATACCCCCTCCTGCAGTGAGTGTCTGCAGCTGTGGACGCCGTGCGTCGCGGCCTCATAAAATGGCCGGCGGTTCAAAAAGCTAGCGGACCTTGGCGTTCTTCGAGACCGCCGGGTGAAGGGGGCCTTTCAATGGGGCTGACCTTTCTCTAGTGAATGGGCTAGGATATGAGTGCCGAGCCCACCTGCCAGGGGAGGAAGCGGGTGTTGTAATGGAAGGAGGGAGGTGGGGGCTGATGGATGGGTGGGTGGATGAGAAAATCAATTAGCTCCTCTCTGTGCCTGGTGTGGTGCAGGTGTCTGGGTGGCACAGGCAGACAGAGAGGGCCTGTCACCATGAAGGAAGGGAAAGAAAATACTGAGGTTATTGTTAGAGAATGGGCCCGGTTGTTTTAGAGACATTTTGTTATTACCGCTACATCCTTTTGTGGAACAATCTGTTCCATTCTACCTGTTCAATGGGAGATCCACCAACTTGATTGATCCCGGTTTAGACTTTTTTTAATTGCTCAATTGAAAAACTCACAAGCCCTCTGTGCCCCCCCCACCCCCCCCCCCCCCCCCCCCCCTTCCTCCTCACCGCCACAGACAAGCAGAACGATGTGGAGATCCCGTCGCCGACATCCAAGACACGAGAGAAGAAGAAACAGCAGCAGCAGAAGCAGCAGCAGCTGATGACCCAGATCAGCGGCGTGAAGAAGGTGTCTCATGGGCCCTCACTCTCTGCCACCTCCATCTCCCGCTTCGGCGTCAACACGGACAAGGAGGAGCTGCTGTCCAAGGAGCTGGAGGACCTGAACAAGTGGGGGCTCAACATCTTCACCGTCTCCGAGTACTCCACCCACCGGCCCCTCACCTGCATCATGCACGCCATCTTCCAGGTAACGGAGACAGGAGACTCGACGTGTTGCCTTTTCACGTCAAATATCTAAGATTCTCCACGTTTGTTTGAATGCTATCTAAGTTGAACTGAAATACATTTTTGATTGAAGGATGAACTCAAATGTTTTCTTTTTCTTTTTCTGGTGTACGCAGGAAAGAGACCTGTTGAAAACGTTCAAAATCCCAGTGGATACGTTTGTTGCCTACATGATGACGCTGGAGGACCACTACCATTCAGACGTGGCTTACCACAACAGCCTGCATGCCGCTGACGTTGCGCAGTCCACGCACATCCTGCTCTCCACCCCTGCCTTGGATGTAAGTCCTCCCCGACAGCTACCAACCTCCATCCATTCAACCTGTTCCACAGGATGTTTTTATCTTGCATCCCTGGGTACAACCATATCTTTACCTCTCCTCATTCTCCTTTCTCCATTTGTTGTACAGGCGGTCTTCACAGATCTTGAGATCCTAGCAGCCATTTTTGCTGCAGCCATCCATGACGTTGACCACCCTGGAGTATCAAACCAATTCCTCATCAACACCAGTAAGTCAACATCTGTACCTCTGTGCCCAAAAGTTTGCAACTTTCGTTTTCAAGAGGGCACAACTAATGGAAATGCATTAGATAATTTGGCTGAGGTTCAACAATAGGAACCCTCACATTGATCCATCTCTTAATTCGACTTCTGCTCCTGGTAATGAGGATAATGATAACAATGCTAATGAGGGAATGCCTCTGCAGACTCTGAGCTGGCCCTCATGTACAACGATGAGTCGGTGCTGGAGAACCACCACCTGGCCGTGGGCTTCAAGCTGCTGCAGGAGGACAACTGCGACATCTTCCAGAACCTCAGCAAGAAACAGCGGCAGTCGTTACGCAAGATGGTCATCGACCTGGTGAGCCTTCACACTTTTTCATATGTTCCATTGGATTCTCTTTCCGATTTCTCCCTTCTCTTGCTCGGTCTTGTTGACACACAACTTGAATGCATGGAGGTTGGATATGCTGTTGTGCTTGAATTCGTATCATCCCTTTGCTCCAATCCAGGTACTAGCCACTGATATGTCCAAGCACATGAGCCTGCTGGCCGACCTGAAGACCATGGTGGAGACCAAGAAGGTGACCAGCTCTGGAGTGCTGTTGCTGGACAATTACACAGACAGAATACAGGTAGGCGCCTACAGTTTGTGTGTGTGTGTGTGTGTGTGTTTGAGTGGTTGTGTGTACTTGGCGTTAATGGTTGAGGTGTCTTTTTCTTTGGCTACAAGTATCCAATTAGTTTAACCCTGTGTGTTTGTTATTACTGCTGTGTTTGTGATGATTTGTGTTTTCGAGTGTGGGAATTTGAGACTGTATAGATCTTAGCCCACGCCCTCCTCATTTCACCTTCTAATTATAGCACCAATCATTAGCCCTGGTGTCGGTGAAGGTAGCTCACCAAACACTCATTAACTGTCCTCCTACACAGCTGACCACCGTCACCCCACTGTCCCTCCCTACCCTCTCTTTCTCCTTCCATCTGTCCATCTTACGCTTTGCGATTTCGATGGACAGCAGCTATAATAGTACATCATACAATCACCAGGTGCTTTATTTATCATTCAGTTTATTTTATATATCGATCTTGTGTTCTGCGCTCTGCAGGTGCTGCGTAACATGGTGCACTGTGCGGACCTGAGCAACCCCACCAAGTCCCTGGAGCTGTACCGCCAGTGGACAGACCGTATCATGGAGGAGTTCTTCCACCAGGGGGACCGGGAGAGGGAGCGGGGCATGGAGATCAGCCCCATGTGCGACAAGCACACCGCCTCTGTGGAGAAGAGCCAGGTGAGGAGAAGGGGCAGCCACATGCTGGAGGCTTAGCGTGAAACGTTGAGCATTTCGGAAAGACACACACTTTCCAAAATAATTCTGGAACGAATCCTAAAAACATTTGTTTTTAGGAGTTTAGCATACAGACACAAACCTGAGACACACACTGGTGTACCCAATGCAATTCAAACCGTAGACTGACAGGATCAATAAAAACAAAGAATAATAAATTCCCAGACTAACTGATAAACCTTGCCCCCCAGGTGGGCTTCATCGACTACATCGTCCACCCGCTATGGGAGACCTGGGCCGACCTGGTGCACCCGGACGCCCAGGACATCTTGGACACGCTGGAGGACAACCGCAACTGGTACCAGAGCATGATCCCCCAGAGTCCCTCCCCGCCCTTCTACGACCAGGTCACGGACGGGCCCGGTGGCGGGGGTGGAGGGGGCGGGGGGGAGAAGTTCCAGTTTGAGCTGACCTTGGAGGAGGAGGAAGACGGCGACGGGGTGGAGCGGAACGGGGAAGGGGGCGAGGAGGAAGAGGAAGAGGAGGAGGATATTTTAGGGGAGTCTACACAGCCTCCTCCCATGGACTGCCCCAACGGGCCAGAGAACGAGGAGGAGGTCACCACGGCGATAGAGATCGTCACGCAGGAGCCGTCGCCGACAGACACATAGTGGGGAGGCGGGGGTAACGGTTTCAGCTCATGTTGGCGGTTGAAAAGGTTTTAAATTAATAGTTTTTGAAGGAAAATAAAAAGGGGACATCCTCTTGCAGCTGTGCTTTGTACCGAGCCCACTGAATGAAGCAGAGGCTCAGTTTATGGTCCCGCATCGAGTAGGGCGTCTTGCACTTGGGCGTACAGAGCCAGAGATGGAGAGAGAGAGGGATGGAGAGAGAGAGATAGATAGAGAGCAAGGGGCGGTTTAATGAGAAGTGGCTACAGAGTTCTCAGGAAAATAAATGCTGCGAACAATTTCCGAACTTTCGGACAGTTAAATGCAAAGGAGGAAGGAACTGACGTTACTTGTGGCCAGTTTTGAAGACAGTTGCTTTAAATGTTCAGGACTGGCCTGAAAATGGACACTGACACTACTGAGAGATTTTGTACCTTAAGACTTTTTTCTTTTTTTACAGACACAATGTGTTTTAGAAGTAGCATAGAGTTACGATCTACTGAGGGGGCACATTTGGATAGAGAAAGTGTTTACTTTTTTCCTGTACCATTTGTCAGAGGACTTTTGTGTGCCTTTTTTACTATTGTCTTTTTAATAGTTTTTATTTATTTATTGAACACTCTAGTATGTCTGTGAAATATATCTGAAAGAGCAAATCCTTTTTTGTGTCTCAGAAAAGGAGTGCAGTCTTCCATGTATTGGGCAATAGATAAATCCAAAACAAACTTTGACAAACGATTCTTGGACAAACTCATCCAAACAGGAAAATCAAAACCATAACACTCACCCAATTTCCATCCAATCATTCACCATGACCTATCAACACACACACACACACGCACACACACACACACACACACACACACACACACACACACACACACACACACACATACACAGACACACACACATACAAATGTATATGTGTGTGTATGTATAAATGTGTGTGTTAGGTCATAATGAATGTTAATAGGTCATATTCAATATTCACATCCATGATGATTTCTAAAAGAACTGTCAAATTAAATGAATGTTAGTCACTCTAAATGACACCACCTGCCATTTCTGTTTCCTTTTTTGATTTCTTGTCCTCTATGTACTCCTAGTCACTTGTTATAACCAAACATAACTCTTTCAGATGTCCTTTGCGCCGTTCATTTTGGTCCGTTAACTTCAAATCCACCAAGCTCTTCGCAGCGCACCGCCAGAACGGGACCTCTGCACTTTGCCGGTGCAGTGAGCAGAAATAGCAGCAGTTGATGTATAATGGCCTTTGTGAGTCTATTGTGAGTCTATTCGTAGCCCTCCCAAAGGCATGCCGTGGTCTTAATAATCCTGTAGTGTGCATTGGGCTCCGACCCCATGCCGTTGTGGTGTAGGGAGCAATCAGGGTCCGAGCACATGATGAAGGTGTTCCTACAGCTGCTCGCCTGAAGGCTAGTCTCACGCCTTCATCAGTGCCATTATTCACCGCCGTTTATAAACCCTCTCAGACTCGGGGGATGTGACCCCAAAACAATCAGGCCAGCTATTTATTTCTCAAAAAACAAATTCCCAGCCCCTAATGTGCTGCTTCTGCTCATTGACGTCATTGGACTATTGTTTTTTTTTCTCGTGCATTTCTAGGACGGGGGGTTGGTGGGTTTTTTGGCACGGAGAGAATCGCTAGATTGGGCCATCAGATTGGGAGAGGAGAAGGAAAAGAATTACAGGCTAGATTTTAAAACCAAAATGAAAGTCCTTACATCTACCCCTAGATTTGATTCGTTCCGGCCCAGTAGTTGCTATGACTACTGCCTCTGCCATTGGCCTCAATGACTGGTTTTCATGGACGGGTCCTTTTGCATCTGAATTCCACCATCACTTCATTCACCTTTTGTCCAACCACATCCCAGCATGCAACATGTGTGAACAATTGTGAGTGCATCTCTTTCTTTGTACCTGTAATTGTGTATGCGTGGACATGTGATGTTGGAGATGTGTGTGTGTGTGTGTGTGTGTGTGTGTGTGTGTGTGTGTGTGTGTGTGTGTGTGTGTGTGTGTGTGTGTGTGTGTGTGAAAGAGAGAGAGCACTCTAGTCTATGTCATCAGGCCTTACCCTATCACGCAACTCGTTTGTCTCTACTGTTTGTCGCTAGGAGCTCAAGTTGGTCTTTCTTGCTGTTTATAACAGTGTGTATTTATTCTACACTTCAAAGCTTGTACATAAGAAATACTGGTTCAGTGTAAAATCTATTTTAATTTATATGCACTTGCATTACCTGGAAGTGGTGGTGTCTAATGTGTAGAAGACTCTGGATTGGAGTCCTTTTATATTCTGTACTACATATTGTTTTTGATATATAAATATTTATATATAAGTATATATATATTCGCACAATGTTTTGAGTGCCCAGCAGTGCAGCAGCTAAACAGACACTGTTGCTGTCACATGAGAACCTTGTAACCATTTACATTTTTTTCTTTCAACCAAAGTTTTAACACAAGTTAATATGATTCTTCAATGTAGACAATGTAAATGCAGATTCTGTCAATTTTCCAAAACAAAGAAAATGTTATTCTTGAATTGCATTAGATGCATCATAACCATTCAGTTGTTTTTGTTAACAAAATAATAATGTCGTTATATTTTTTGCTACGTACTAGGTTTTCATTTGACAGCAGAACTTAGGTTACCCAAATGCTCCATAGAGGACATGTTATACTGCTTGGGCTTGGAAATAGGATCCTCGAAAGCTAGGTAAGAGGAAAATAATCTTAGTCCATGCTTGGTATCAAAATACATGAATAGCTTTTTCTCTCTCTGCAGTTTGTCACAACCTAAGCTTGTCCATCCAGCATTTTGAATGCAGATTGCTGATATAGGAGGCTCAGATATGGTTCGACTGTCAAACACAAAACATTTGTCTTCTTTTACACATAACGCACTTGATGTAAAAGTAGATACCACAAGGGGAGGTTGGTAGCATGCTACAATTCACCCCCGTGCACCAACGTGAACCGGTTCGAATTATCGAGACGTGATTATGTAATTGATTTTTGCTAATGTGTGAACTCTTTCTGACCAAACTTGTTAGCAGTTTTGAAATTCAAATTCTGTCAGTATTACCATTGTTAATCTATGTTCAAGCTTTCTTTGGTCCAAGTGGTGTCCAAAATGGTTAACCAGATTTAGCACTATCTGCATGAGAGATGGGATTTTTTTTTAATTATCTATATTATGTTAAAGTCTGTCGTTTGTTGCCGGCAGATAATTAAATGTTTCACACAATGTATGGTATTATATTGTATATTGTGTTTAAAATGAAATCTAAAATACTTTTTCTATGAAGTGATTAAAAACAAAGCATGGATAAAATTACTTCTGTTGCCTATGTTTCTCAACATCAACTCTCATCTCATTCCAAATCACATAGTTTAAAAATAACATTCACATTATTCAGTGAAGTATTCCTTGATAGGACTTTCATTGTATTATTTATAGAAGGAAAGCTGAGTGGGAAGTGTGGATCACACAAAACCTATTTTCCTAATTGCCCAACAATACTAAACAATGCTAAAATACTACATCGAAAAAACTTTCTAAAATCTTGGCTCTAGCAGGGCTGTTTCATATTGGTGGTAAATGGGGAAAAGGTTCTAGTGTCAGACTCCATACCCGTCAACTAGACAAGAAAATTATTGTCATTTTCAGTATACTGATCACTATCAATGCATTCTTTATGCACAAGTGTGAACATTGTGTGACATTAGGCTACATGGCAAACCTTCAGGAAATACGGCCATGCTAATGAGTCTGAAGACATGTGAATCCACCTGCACGCCTTTCACTTCCTATTCCTATCCCATGTTGTTGTCATGGCTGCATCATTGCAGTGATTGGTGCAATGATAGGGACAGGTCACCACAAAGAACAGGCCTCATGTGACATAATTACACACACACACACACACACACACACACACACACACACACACACACACACACACACACACACACACACACACAGCCATATGTAAGAACCAGAGGCCATCACTGCACTATATGACCTGAGAGACACAAGTTGTTATTTATGTCTTACATTAGGGCTGCGTGTGGAACCGATTTAATTGTAAAAGATGTGCATCAGTCCAAATGTTCCGTTCATGTACCATTTTATTTCACTGGCTGATTTTTCTCAATACCTCAACAGAAATCTGAACATGGAGGTTACATTTACTATTTTCTGTCTTCAACACCTTTCTGTTTCAGGTGCTCATTATTGTTATGGAGGATTTATCTAAGCCGGCAATGGATATTGCACGTCATCCCTGATCCTTGATTTCAATGTCTCATTACGTTAGGAGAATACGTAGGAGGCACCAGAGCCCACCACTAGGCTGACCTTGCATTGGAGGGGAATCATCAATGAGTTTAGAATTACATCACAAGACTATGGCACATATCTCTCTCTCTCTCTTTCTCACTCTCTCCCTCTCTCTCTCCACACTTTCCTCACCCCTCTGTCTCTACTCTTTACGAGTGCCGTCCCTCTTTCTCTCATTTATGTATTTATTTATTTCATTTGCTCTTGTCCTCATCCTGTCCTTTGTCCTCTTTCAACATCGCCGCTCTTGTCTGCTATGACTTTGAGTCAGCACCCCTCCTCATCACACCTCGCCTTCCGCCCAGAGTAACCTATTAAAAGCTGGATTTTGATTGGATGAAATCTATGTACGTGTCCGTGACGACGACACAGAGAAATGGAGTTCACTGGGACGACGCTGAGTTATTTAATATACCTAAGAATAGGCTGAGCGATTCCCACTCGGGGAAATGACACTACTTAACTCAACCTTCCCACCACCCTGAAGTGAAAGTGATATTTCTGGCTAAGGAGCTGATGCAGTCATGGAGATGGCCTTGAAACACAAAATTGCCAGCCGTATCTACTCTGTTATTAATTGCTATCTGTTTGTAATGTGTTCTATTGCACAGGACATATGTGTGTATTGTGTGTTGAATATTATAGACTTGATTAATAGGAAGGACATGGAGACACAGTTAAAGGTGCTGTAAGCAGGTGACAAGGAGACACAGTTAAAGGTGCTGTAAGCAGGTGACAAGGAGACACAGTTAAGGGTGCTGTAGGTAGGATTTAAGAACTATAATTTGAGTGTTGTTTGTAATAAATGCCATAGACCTAATAGTCAGCTATTAGTGAGTAACAAATATATATTTTCTAGTTGACTGCGTGCCTGCCTCTGCAGACCGCTACCCGGCTCAATCAGGGCATCTCTTCCCTGATTGGTTAAGGGAAGCCGTCTTGCCTATCAATCACAGGCGTGTGATTGCAACACTTATAAAGTGGCAGAGACATAAAACTCTTGAATCTTACCTACAGCAGCTTTAAATTGCTAAAGCTAAATAGATAGCTGAGTCAGCTGTACACCGAAGGTGATCTGAAGGGCCATCTCTGGTCCCCTGTGCTCCCTGTTAATACTTCCTTGGTCCGGTTACTTCCACCAAAGTGTCAACTGGGGCCCTCATCGGGGAGCGGGACTGTATTTCCCCAGGGTCTCTTTACTCAACATTATAATGTTCAACATGAAGCCAGTAAATCAGCTTGTAATAAAGTGTTAAGGAGGAGAGGCCATTTACCCCCCCCCCCCCCCCCCCCCCTCAGCCAATCAGAGGCCAAGCTGGTGACGTGATAGAGTGTGCAAAGAGACACAGCATGTGTGAGTGAGTGAGTAAATGAGTGAGAGAGAGAGAGATAGAGTGTCAACATAACTGTCAAGGCCGATTGCGTCACGTAACAGTTGTGATGCTATTGGGAGTGCAATACCGGTGCCTCACATCCAGAACTTCCAGGCCTGTGGTACTCCAATAGTGCTTTGTTTGTCGTCCATCTCTATTTCTCTCTTTCTATCTGGTGGCATCATCCAAAATTGCAACTGTGATCTACTGGGACTGAATTGAGCATGTGCAATGACCTGGAGTCCTTTAATTTCCTTTCCTTCCTCTTACCTGCTGGTCTAGTGCACACATACCAGAGAGGATTGGATACTAGCGGGGAGGAGAGAAGGTGGGGAAGAAGGGATGTGAGTAGGAGGAGGGAAGTAGAAAGAGAGGGGGAGAACAAGAGAGAAAAAGCTAAATGAGGTGAGGTAGGAAGTTAAAATGTGTATAGGGCACTTGCCTGTGTTCTCTTCTGCTCTGATGGTGTGTTTAGTTGAGTATCCTGCAATCCTGTGGCCATGTGTGCAGCTCTAGATATTCTTCCTCAAGAACCCACACAGAGATGAGTAAATGTGGGAGACTAAAGGTTGCTCACATCCCCACACCCTTGTTGTTTGTTGGGCCTCTGTGTGTCACTATGGAAACCATGCCTCCGCTTTCACCTCAACATTCCTCCGTGTTAGGTTACAGTTACATGGCACATGATGACGTCATATTCTTTTCATATCAGGTTCCGGGATTAACGTATTTTACGCACATGACACACTCAACCGCGCCTTTGGTTGCACCAACGTTTGGTGAACACACATACACAGACAGAAACATTACATTTATAATTTAAAATGGAAGTATGAACCGTTTCAGATGTCTTGGAAGCATTACTTCAGTCAAATCTGCCAGTGGTGGAATGCGCTTTGCCATTACTGACCATGAACCATGCTAATTAGTGAGCCAATTACTGGAGGCCATTTAACTACCAAAATATTTAATTGATCTCGTGCACGACTAACGTTAGCATCTTTCACACGAACATGGTGCTCAATCAGTCTCAAATAATTTAAGACTAAGTAGTATTTAAATTGTAGTATTTCTAAAAAGTCCTCAATTTGGGGCAGAATAGTATCGTGGATAAACCATGTTGATCAATTTGATCTGCTAAGAATAGCGTAGTAACTCGGAGCCCATCGGTGTATTCCATATTTTCCACATTGTGGGTCCCACAATGTCCCACAAGGTGTGACAAGCTGTTGTGCTTGTCCCACCTTATTTTCATAGGCCCTGTGTAAGTAGCCTAATGTCTTTCCATCGGCCAGAAATTACGCGGCTTCTCGTACATTCAGTGCTGCTGTATATTCAGTGATTCAGCGCTGTTGCTTTGGTCTGAGATAACCACGCCCCACACATTTTGATATACCAGATGGAAATGTGGCATTAGGAAATAAATGTGGCATTAAATAAATAAATGTTGCACCATGAAATAAATGTGGCATTAAATAATTTAATGTGGCGTTATGAAATAAAGGTTCCCAGAAAAATATAAATGTGGCATGATGAAATAAAAGCCCCCTGAAATAAATAACAGTAGTCCTTTGAAAAACGTCCCTTTAAAATAAAAAATATTATTTATTTATTTAAATATATTGATTAATTTATAGATGCATATTTATTTATATATGTATTGCCTCACTTATTTATTTCATAGCCACATTTATATATTTATTTATTTAATATTGACTCAAATGGTATTCCATACCAAGCTCCCAGCTCGTGTCTTTACCTCCACCCCCTGTGCTATGGCGCGCGCAGCCACCAAGCGAGCGTGGCTTGCTTATCAACCAAAACACTAGTAGCGATGATTACGAACTGTTTGCCGACTAACAAATGTGTAAATACGGTTCACTCGCCGTAGAGAAGGACACAAACGCACACGGATAAGGTACAGTAGTGCGCTACTCAATTGTCACAATTTATTTTCAACTTGTGTAATTTTGCAAACATTTTAGAAGTACGTGCTAGACTTCCTTGTTAACGTAACGCAACCTTGAGGGGGTGTCAAGTAGTCAGGTTGTTGAGAGGAATGACCTCCTTGCTTAGTTTCTTGGGATGAAGGATGAACACGGTCATATAAGGTTTCCCATTCAGTTCTGTGAATAATAACTGAAGTCATTAAGTCCTCCTTGTTTATTTTTACTGGACCTGGAACATACACACGTGAATGTCAACATTAAGAGCAAACGTGCTAATGTTTTGTTTGTCGGGCACGTGCTTATGACCATGGGCTATTAATGATGATTACAAATTGAAATAGTTTTAATTTGTTTAAATTTGTTAAAAATGTTTTAATGACACATTTTAAAATAGTTCCTTCGGTGAAGTTTGAATATTGAAGTGCCAAATTGTTACTTGTACTTTCTGTACAGTGAATATTCACGTAATGCTCTTGGGACATGCATAACTTACTGCTTAATAAAGAGAAAGTTGCAGCTTGTCAAGAATTGGGGCTTCATGAATGCAGTGTAATAACTTGAATTGTTTTCGTCAGTCATTAAGGTTTAATTATATTAGTAAACTATTACGTATTCTGCAATGTCAATACGAGGATGATAGAGTCAGTACATATAGCCTATATGTTTTTATATTAAATCTTGTTTCAATGCCTCCATGCGGTTATAGACTAGTTTAGTTTTCACATATTCAATAGGTTTTTCCCAGCTGAATTACTCAACATTAGGTAATGTACAGCTATTGCATTCATTCGTATTTGCAAGAGCCCTGCTCAAGAAAATAAAGCCAGACCCAAATTAAATCTCAGTATAACATAGAATGTGCTTTGGAAGTCGGGTTTACAGTATCTAATCCATCCCTATACATCTCAATATCCATATCAATATCCATATCAATATACATGTACATGGGGTGTTTTAAAGTGTGTTTGTATTGTAATTGTCTACGGTCAGTTGACTGGAGATCACACTACTTTTACGTCGTTACTACTTTTAAAAAAAGTAGTTACTGTGTCATTTGTTGTTGTGGTTCTATTAAAGTCTATATGTTTTGAGTACTGTTGCAATGCAGTGTTTGTCTTGAATCCCACTCTGTGCCAAGCGTTGCCAGGAGGTCTGACATTTGATTAATTATTGCCTGGGTGCATTACGCAAGAGTCCTGGCATCGGTGCTGAATGGAAATATAGTAATCAATGAAGTTTGGTGTTTTCATTAGAGATGGATCAATGTTATTGGTAAAGCGGTGCTGGTGCAGTGTGGTCAGACACGTGGGTCGGCACCTGTATAGTAGACATGGCTTCTCTTACCGAGAGGCTGTGTGTCTGACGGGTTGTTTTGAAGGTGTCCATGTGCAATCTCTTATGTCTTTATTACTGAGGACATAAGACATTGGCCTCTGCAAGTAGAAGCTGTCAAACTTCATATTACTTCAAATGCAAGAGCTTTAATCAATGGGACATAGGCTCAATGACAATTGTGTGACCTCATTTGGAGATAGATAGTGACTTAACAGACATTTATTTACATGAAAGTCTTTGAGATTTCCACTTTAAGTACATCATATCTTACTATTTATTGGTTAACTTCAGTTGTATAGCTATACATTTTTTTAATTGTGTGGTAACTTTTACAGACTGGTTTTATTTTGTGTGACTTACATCTGATGTGTGATTTAGCAGCCGCTTAATAAAGGGGGATAACACGGATACAATCCTTCGAGTGGCTAGTTACACGTTATTCAGTTCACACGAAGGTCGGCAGTATGTGAGAAAATGTGCCACACAGGAGTGGTGTTTTTTTTTCTCAGAGTAAAGCTTGTGTAGTGTGATCATGTCGAGCAACAAGTTTCAGTTCCGGTCTCGCTCAGCCAGGGAATTGAGCCTGGGAAAGTTCCTAGAATCAATCCGTTTCCTTTGTCAAGATGTTGCCTTTAAAAAAAGCCTTGATTGCTTCAATACATCCTTGTTGCTTCTGGGAACTGCCTATGTGAAATCATACAACAGGTTTTGATTAAAAGGCCTATATAATGTTCATCCAAGGAGAACAGAGAACCTGCTGTTAACAAGTATTACATTCGTTATTTCACGATTACAGATTCACTCAAGCATTCTTATGACAGCATTTCATAGCATGTCAAACCTAATTATATCCCCTGTTATTTTCCCTATATGGTTTGCTTTGGGGATGGTTGTATGACTCAAACCTGTACAGACTTGTTCATGGTAAAGAGGCTGACAAAAGGAAAGCATGAAGGGAATGTCTGTTGTTTCTGTTAGAGAGAGAGAGAGAGAGAGAGAGAGAGAGAGAGAGAGAGAGAGAGAGAGAGAGAGAGAGAGAGAGAGAGAGAGAGAGAGAGAGAGAGAGAGAGAGAGAGAGAGAGAGAGAGAGAGAGAGAGAGAGAGAGAGAGAGAGAGAGAGAGAGAGAGAGAGAGAGAGAGAGAGAGAGAGAGAGAGAGAGAGAGATCCGCCCAAAGCACATTTCTGCTTGTGCTCTATCCACATTCAGGACATCCCAATAAGCACTCCGCGGGGCATCTTTGCATTGGTATTGAATGGCCCAAATACAAACAAAATGCACTCACTGGAAAGATCCTACCAGCCCTGCACGTTGTAGGACAGAAGAGCAGCAAGTTCTCATGGTGGCTTTAAAGGGTTTTATTTACTCTGTTTTATTAACATTTACTATATTAGCAGAATAATTTGAGATGGAACCAGATTATGTTGGTACATAGTTCAATGTTGACTTTATGTCCTAAACCACAAGTGTTGCCTATTCCACTACTTTGCGCCACATGTAAGCCAAAGCAATAACGTAACAAATGGTATGTGCTAAGGTTTGAGGCCCAAAAAACTCAGAAAGACTACAATTAAATGGTTCACACGTCTATTTTAATCTAATCATGCTTTATTGGCCAGGATGTAATGCGTCATTTGGAGGCCTATCCCAGTCGTTGGCAGCTCAGTCACCACACTCATAACCTACAATAGCATCACTCTGGTGGGTGTCCATCTAAACTGGAGCCAGCAAGCCATTTGGGAATAGGGGAATAAAACATATATATTTGTTTGACTAACACAAACGATCATCATCATGATATTAATTATAATTTTTGTCTATCAACTAAAAGACAAATCATTTGCACAACTAAAATGGATTTAGTCTTGTATAAAAGTGAAGAAAAGTGATTGTGCTATTCCTTTGTCTTTCTCTTGACACTAATAACTGAAAATAACTTTTTCATTTTTTTTCTCTCTGAGCTATTCAGTATTTCTAGGAAAAGTGTTCTTTGAAGCCGAGCCTGAGGCTTGTCTTCAGCCCCAGACTGCCAGCCAAGGCTCCAGTGTTTATAGATGGGAACCGATTGTAAAGTGGAGCTGTGCTGTGTATTTATTTGGGCAGGGGGGCCCCATGTGGAAATTGGTAATTGCCGTTGGAGACACACACTGGACCGGTGTGGTATCAGCGAGCTCATCAGGGAGACCACAGACCGTAGCAGCGCCGGTTTAGTGTGGGTGAGCTCATCTCTTTCCATCCACCCTGTGTACCGAGGCAGGGGTCAGGCCAGGGGGTTGGGATGGATTGGGCCGGCACAGGGGGGCCCGAAGCTGCAATGAGTCACCAAAGTTAGTTATAATGGGGATGACAAAGTTACCGTAAAACAGGGGCACTTTGTGTAGAAGGAGTATTAACAATGAACACAATTTTCCATAGATTTTTTTAAAATCATACACACACCCTAACCCTACACACACTATAGTGAACAAAAACAAAAAGGGTTGACTGCTCACGGATATCAGAAGCCTGTGCTAGGAAGGCTCAACTTGAAATCTGCCTGTGTACAAAAACATAATCATAAAAAGCTGAGATTCACTATTCATTCAATTTAATTTAATACATTGTAGCAACCATTCAACCGTCTACATAACCAGCATGATCAGCCAACCATTTGCCTTAAGTGCTATTCTGGCCCAGATTGAAACATTTTGCGATTGCCTCAAATCCCACAAATTCGACCAATCCTTGCTAAATTGTGGGAGCTTCCATATTTGTCCAATCACCGCAACATTCCTGGATGCGTCATCCCTCGAGTTTGACCAATCATCATAATTCCCCACACAAAGTCACCGTTATGATGACAAGCAGGCATGTCTACAAAGATCTCCCATTTAATTACTCTAAATTCATAATATATAAAAAAAATAAGAAGGCCTATCTGTTAAGACAAAACATGCTAAGAATAAACTAAACAATTACTCACACTCAAAACATTACAAACCCCTATGGCCCTTGCTTTTTGAGTTACATTCTTTGTTTATATAAGGGCAACGTCACATGGCCTTGGCTATTACCTCGGCTGATGACTGGTGTCAGCCTGACAGTGTTGAGAACTGGGGGTATATTGTGTCGGGCCGGTTGGCACGTAGGCACTCGCCGGGTGTTGGCTGCCACCGCCTCTTGCCTTATCACCCTGCATGCCTTTCCCCACTGCTGAATCAAATGTTTTGGTTTGACTCCGGCATTATGGCCTAATTGCTGTGTGTGGGAGTGTGTTTGTGTTGCTTCCCAATCATCTCATCAGGGCAGGTGGGGAGGGAGACGATGGCCCTGGCTTGGCTGCCTGCCTGTCTGCTTATCGGTCAACTAAGTTGATGGGGAAATCTAAGAATTGAGCAATGCAGGAGTGAAATAAATAGGCTACATGGACATACTCATGCAAGCCTGTGTTTGATTGGTTATCAAGACTTTAATGCCAAACAGACGAGGCAGTCGCTGTGTGCAATGCAAATGCTGAGAACCATTTTTTCTGTTATTTCTCACATTGTTATAATACCCCCTTCTTATTTATCCTCCATCATTTAAATTCTGTTCTTCTTCATTGTCCGGGCTGATGTGTGCTGGTGTAGCAGGGAGACACCACACTGCATCGAGCCAGGAGAAATGTGAGGACAAAAGTGGATCACATTGACGGACAATGCGTCCTCATGGGGCCTAGAGTGGCGTCTTGCAGCCTTATCCAACGTTCCCTACAGGTCATTGACTTACAACAAAACCACTCAAACCGAAATCTGGTTGCTGTCAGTGGCAAATTCTGTACCCAGAAGTTTGGTTAACGTGTTTGTGGCAATGATCACGAAGACATCATAGTAAACTTGGAAGAAAGTAAGAGCAAGACTGCCCCCCACAGGTGAAAAGTTGAAGAGAGTAGGGAAAAATAAATTAGGTCAGGTATTGGAAAGAGCATTGACTGAGCCAGAGACGCAATAGACCATGTAATGTGAAGGCCTAGTTTTACTTTCGGTGCCACTCTACATGAGTGACAGGCTGACAGGCCCTTGGGGTGGCACTTTTGAGAAATTACAGCATTAGCAAGCCCTCATTGTGTGTGTGTGTGTGTGTGTGTGTGTGTGTGTGTGTGTGTGTGTGTGTGTGTGTGTGTGTGTGTGTGTGTGTGTGTGTGTGTGTGTGTGTGTGTGTGTGTGTGTGTGTGTGTGTGTGTGTGTGTGTGAACGTAAATTTTACTATTATTAATAAATCCCTCAGATCCCAACTATGACGTCCAGGGACGCTCAAGGCTAACGATTGGGGTTTGTTATTTAGTTTAACCGCGAATATGGGCACAGCCCAGTTTAATGAATGCAGAGGGGGTAAGGGTTTTGGGAATAACATGAATAATGTGCATGATTGAAAGAAACCAGCAGATGGCAGCAAAACTACATAATTCCTCTTGCTTAAAAAAACTGAAAACAAACATCTGTGTATCTATTGTAGAAGTCTGCCTTTAGCGTGTGCATTGATAATTTATGTTTTAGTATGGCAACTATATCATGATAAACAAAAAAGTATTGCCTACAACACAACTATGCTTTTATCTCTACTCCCAAGTATGCAAAGTTTATAATAAACCTCCAATGATCTTGGACCTACTTTAAATGTCAGCAGTGTGTATGTGTGTCTGTGCATGTGTTTGCGTCAGCTGGGCGCATCGCCAAGTACACTGAATTGAAAATTGGGACATCATCACCTTGACTGCTCTGTTCTCCCCTCACTGTGCCACATTTCAATTCTCCACTGGCTCTGCATGCGCATAATGCATGTGCATGTCCTCTATACAACACCGGTCATTTCCAACCCTATCTCTTAATCCCAGTTCATCACGCTACTCCTCTTCTTTTTTTCCCACAACAGGCCCTCTATCTCCAATCTCCTCAGACGATTCCTCCTCCTCCACCACCTTCTCCACCTTCTCCTCCTCTCGCTTGGTGCGTGGGTGAATAGGGGGTCCATGGAGAGAGCAGTAAATGGCTGAGGAGCTGTGCACTGGCTGGTTTCGCATCATCGCAGGTAGGACCACTGTCCTCCTTGGGTTCACCATGACATGGTATTGAATGCTAGATCGTTGCTAATCTCAGGTGCACATTTACACCGAAATGGTTATTCTATCCTGATGCGTGACATATACACTTTATGCTATTGTTTGCTGTTTAAACTGCAAACTTAATCATGTTTTGTGCACAGACACACATGTGATCACACGGTTGGTTTAATATCTGACTAGCTTTATGGCAAATTGCATTAAGGTAACAAGCATACTTTAGTTTTAGACCGAAGCATGTGAACTATGGAATGATGTGACGCTAGTGATTAATGCTCTGAAGCCTTATTAACCTCTTCATTATCTAGTAGAAACTTCTTTCACCCTTATGTCCACATTTAGATTACAGTTGTTTATCCCAGATGGGAATTTAGGGATGTGGCGATGAAGACGACAGGAAATATTTTGTGCCTATGCACTATATTCCTCAGGCGAAGTAGTAGGCTTTTCCTACCACAAGAAGGCAGTAGCGTAGAAGCCAAACACTGAATCACTGACATGAACCTAATTATATAAGCACATACAGTATAAAGAGAGGGAGGGGGTGTTGCTTAAATGACCCAAGCGTGAGTAAATAAAGAGGTGTTGGGCAGATGGGGGGGAGATGTGTGTGTGTGTTTCTGTGTATGTGTACGTGCATGCTTGCATTCGTGTGCACATGGGTTATCAGACTAGGGAGCATCTGCCGGCCATTAAGGGGGGAGGAGAAGTGGTGACAGATTCAGACACATGGAGTCCGAAAAAAGAGGCAGGGGGGAAGGGGCGGGGGGGATTGGACAATAAATGGGGCTAAAGTGATGACACAGAGTAAACAGAAAGATATACGTACACAGACACAGAGGCTTGAGAGATGGAGAGAGAGATTTGGTGATACACAGATAGAGACTTGGTGAGACCGAGAGAGACTTGGGTAGACAGACAGACAGAGAGAGTGACTTGGACAGAGAGGTGAGCATGGCCATCCATCTGGCTCATGTTTGATGTGACTCATGCTATCAGGCCGCCTGCACCCAGGACCTGAGGGGTCGGGTCCATAGCTGTTACATTATTTATGCTGTTCTAATACCACAAAAACATTTGATGTTAATTATAACACTAAATAAAATTATTCATTTGCAAAATTTTTACCAATGTGCCCCCCACACACACACACACACACACACACACACACACACACACACACACACACACACACACACACACACACACACACACACACACACACACACACACACACACACACACACACACACACACACACACCTCCCTCACTGCTAGCTCCTGCTTGAACAGCGTAGTCATGTGTTGCCATGACGTCACACAGATCAGCAGGAGCTAATGGGAATTGGGATGAGAGGAGGGGGGAAAATGTCACAGTTACAATGACAATACAGCAATCTACAACCATTCTAGACCTATATGTGATGTCCATATTTCCCTGTGAGACTACATACCACCTGGGCTTTGGTTATTAGAACAAATTATCAGTAAAATGTTTTGCTTGGTTGTTATCCACATTACTACTGATGGGGATTCCCTCATTGTGGTATATGTAATAAATGGATATTGCTATGACAAAATCCCAAGCTATCCCCAAGCTAAAAATTGGGTATAGAGAAATCATTTGACCAGCTCTAGTCCAGACAGAGTTCCAGACATGTTCTGCTGTGTTTATTTAACTGTACTATCTGTCTGCCCATTCCTTCTCACCTGCACATTAGAAATTTCAAGCCTGCTACAAACACACAGACATGCACACACACATGCATTAAGTGTGTGCCTGTGTATTAAAATACACATACATGCAACTGACTGTGTTATGTCATTATTAACTGTGTGTAGCTATAAATGTGAATCTGGTTTCATGTGACGTGTGCAATTTCTGCGCATGTTAGAGACGGGGAGAGAGAGATTACCAGTCAACCGTTCTCCTGGGCCATAGTGTCAGGAGATTAAGGCTGCACATCATGTGACTCTACTCAACTCCAGGGATTGGCTGAGGCCAGCTGTGAGCTCAGCAAACCCTACCCACCTTCTCTCCCCCCTCCACACACGCGTATATACACATACACCTCCCCCTCCTCTCTCCCTCACTGCCCCTCCCCTTTTCTTTTGCAATTTTTTTTATCCACTCACAAACGCGCACACACCCACACACACACACATTTCTCAGCATCCTGGGGCTGTAGGTTGGATGAGCAGTAGCAGCATCCATGGCTTAAGCTCTGATCAGCAGCTAGCCCAGCCTGCACCCACCCCCACCTCTCTCTCTCCCTCTCTCTCCCTCTGTATCTCTGTATCTCTCTCTCTCCCTCTCCCTCTCCCTCTGTGTCTGTGTCTCTCTTCACCAGCCATCTGACAGCCAACGTCTGCGGGTGTAGGAGGCTCGCAGTTAGCCAGGGCGTTAGCCACGCGCACACACTAACTCATTCAACCACACACACACGGCTAGCTGCTGGTGTGGTTCTATTACTGTATTTCTTCAGTGCCGTTCATCTAGTAACCAGGGGCACTCCTCTGCCCCCTTCCACCACCCGGACCCCCCCCCCCCCCCCCCCCCCCTTCCCCCCCATCCTGAACATCTTAATTTCGTTCCAGGATCCTTGGAAATAGAGGAATGCAAATCAGCAACCATGATGGAAGGTAAGAAAGCATTATTTTGCTCTTAAATGTCCTTTCTCCTTCTCTGTCTTGATTAAACATATTCCTCAATGCCATTGTCCCAAGGTGCTTCCACTGCCGGTAATGTGTAAGTGTGTGTGTGTGTGTGTGTGTGTGTGTGTGTTTTGTACCTCCAAATGGCATAAGCTGCGGTGCTATTTTGAGACCATGCATACTGGGGACTTGCATGTCATTCTAAAGGGAAGGGCACCACTGTGTGTCTCTTGCCATGGCAGCACAATGGCTGGGCTAATGGAAGCACATACGCACGTCTGTGTTTGTATGGCTGTGTGTATTATGGTCTTCCTCTTTCCATCGACGTAAAGGATTAGGATTTATTGTGCAGTGGGGGCTTATGTGCCCAGCTTGCTGTCTGTACCTACTGTATAAATTCTCTTTGTGTTGTATTGTGTGTGTGTGTGTGTGTGTGCACCCTTACCCACCGCAACACACACCCGCACACTTGAAGCACACACGGTGCATTACCCATCTTCCATCTACTCAGGCTACGAGGCCGTTTATCAGAAGATGTATGGGAACCATGTATATGGATCAATGTTTTTTTTGCACACACCTTTTCCAGAGTCAATGGCATTAGTGTTAGACATCTGGAGGGAATGAAACGGGAAGTTTTAGTATCATGTCCCTTTAATTTCATGACATCATCACGGCTACACCAGGGATTTAAGGATGACTCTATCTATGCAGCTGGCCTCCAGCAAGCTCTATTTAATACATTAATTCATTAATTCATTTATTTATTTATCCATCCATTCAATTCACGGTTTCATTTTTAAATCAACCCTCACATTGTAAATAATGTTATATTTTATAGCAATGTGCCTAGTAGTCAAATTCATGCCTGCTACATGAGTTAACCATACTTTTCTTTTTTTACTAGTGATGTTTCTCTCCCTTTTTGTTAAAGAGGGGCGATGTACTGTTCTTGTTTTCCATTTGTTGTTTTGTGTAATCAGCAATTACAGTCAAGATTCCATAAAATGGTTCCCTTTTTAACTACCTGCTTTTCAAACTTTCTAATAATGATTGATAATGACTGTTTGTGCTATCACGTCCTAATTAAGAGTGAGGTTTTCTTCCAGGCCATCTCATGGTTTGTTTGCTGTTTTCCACCATTATTTGCTCTTATATGCATTGTCGTCCAAGGTCTGAGGCCTGTCATGTTTACTTTAGTACAGGAGGATCCTCTCTTGTCCCTTGCCCCCTATGTGTTGTCTCTTGGATCCTTAACACCAGACCAGAGTATAGTTAGGAGCGATGATACATATTGGAAGTGAGCACCGTCTCCAATGATCAGGTGAACGCTTGGCGTCCAGCCATTAATGAGATTATCTATATTAGCACTTTCTATTAGAGAATTATGGCTGTCCAGTATTAACAAAATCAAATATCCCAACCATTCTTTTTGCATCCCAGTTCGGTATCGCAACATTATTCCTTTTCACACGTCATAATTAGAAAAGCAATTATTGGTAATGTGGATAATAACTGCCAAGCTGGCAAATAGATTCCTTATTTATTTAGCTCTGACAGTCTCAAATAGGCTTATTGTACTGTAAAGCACCTTTCGACACAAAAGACAACAACAAGCTGCATCACTTTTCCATTACCTATGTGGAACAAGTTCAAGTATACATACTGTATCAACTAGGGAAGATATATGCATGGAAAGGTTAAATGGCACCCTTCAAACACAAGCTCATTCTAAGGGCATTCTTACCATTGAGTAATGTACATGCACAAACTATTAACGATCCAAAAACCTGAGACCCTTTCTTGGCTTTATTATTTTTACCCTGATTATGGAGCAGTATTAAATGACAAAAACTCTAGCTAGGCTATTTTCAAAAATAAGAAAGTACTGCTTCACATGGTGTGTTCTGCAACATCAACGCCATTTCTGCGAATATTCACAGAAAAGTTGGATGACTGGATGTCATTGTTCCCCGATTTGCATTCTCCATTGGTCAGAATAGGACCACAAACATCAATAATCCAAATTTTCAGGAAAGTTTCAGCTCAAAATAAATTCACAATACACAAATTAAGAAGTACTCTCTTCAATTCGAAAATAGCCGAGTGTGATGGTTCCCTTTATGTTTATGTTAAAGTATCGCGTACAGAGCCCAGTATGGTGAAGCAATCCCTGTCACAATGATCTGGTTTGTGTATGTATATTGACACACTATTGCAGGCTTAGCAAGGGATTTTTTACACACACACACACACACACACACACACACACACACACACACACACACACACACACACACACACACACACACACACACACACACACACACACACACACACACAGTATAACAAAAGGTTGTGTTCATTGAGGGAGTGATGAGCATGGTCTTCTTCATGTTAGCCGCCTCCTCCACTTTGCTGCGCTCACAGTAGCATGCTATGCGGCAGCCGGTTGCATGTGTGTCATGGGCCAGGTGTTAGGTAACAGTAGCAGGAGGGAAATAAAATAACAATCTGTAAATAGCACCACGGCCACTCCTCCATTAGGTTAGCTTGTGCAGGCTTAGCATGCACTCCATGCAGGCGGGATTACAGTCAGGTGTTAAAATTGGACACTAATCCATGTTAGTACTCCTATATTAAGCCTGCTAGCCCTTGGCAGGGCTAGCATATTGTCCCTGCTACAGTATACCCCTGGCGTTGTTTTCTAGATTTCAGGAAGAAGACAAAATACTGGTGCTTTGATATTGTCACTGCATTATTGGGGGATTTAAGTAACTAGGCTGGTAATGCCACAGTATGCACACTATTTCCTGCGCCCTTCCTTTTGAATTACAGGCCTCCTGTGTGCTTAGCTCTGGTCACGCTGGGCCCCGTGGTTTCATTCACGCTGGTAGTTTTCTCAGCTTGCTCCCAGGTAATCATGCTGGCAGATTAACAGATGCCAGTGGCCATTAGACTTTACACCTAAGAATTACAAGAAGGTATTACAAGCAGGCCAATACCAATGATACTCTTGTTGGTCAATGTTTTTAAATGAGCAAATTCTTAACCTAATGCAGTGTTTCCCATACTGTTTTGACTAATGTACTCCCTTGAATATATTTGTCAGCCAAGTACCCCCTTTGGAGCACGAAACATTTTGGGGAGGGAAGACAATGAAAATGAACATAAATAATATTTCAATGGTCCCCAGAAATGCATGGTAGTGCAAAAAACGTGCATTACTCGGTTGTGAGTGGCCTACTTACACTCCTAATGACTGAGCAGCAGCAGCCCCAGTCATGCAGGCAGGCCTGCTGCCTGGAGCCAGGCAGGATGAGCTATGGGGACACTGTTTTCCTGGAATGCCACCAAACACAGGTCAGAGAGGACATTCAGGCCTATATATAGGCCCTTCACCTACATCTTGGCTGCAATCACATCGCTTTTCTGTCTCTTCCCTGGAATTAGGGATTGGCTATGATAGCCAATACAATGGATCTACTTCTATTCTTGGCAAAGAAATAGTTCTGTTTTTTGTTGTTTCTTTTTGCTTGGGGAGTTATTTTTGTCCATTAGTATAGAGCATATTTTAATCATTACATTTCTAGGAGGATTATTTGGGAAGGAAACCCAGAGAACAGGATTATGAATATCATGGTGTTAATATTCAAAATGATAGTCATTTTCTAAAGAATAGTTAACCCAACGTTTGCACCAATAATTGAAACCCATAAACTAGAAAATAAATGAAAACCGCTAAAATAAGCCATTGATATCTTTCTTCCAAATGGCTCATACTATTCTCTACAGAAAGTAAGTGGGATGATGTGACTCAAGTGACTAGTTTGTATTCTGAGACACTAAACCACTACCTCCTTTTCAGTATTCCGTTTTCTCTGCCCTGGCCTTTATCAAGTGAGTGAGTGTTTTGATATGATTCAACAATCCCGTCATGATCCTAGATACATGTGCACACATACAGCTGACGTTAAGCGCAACAGTAATCGGAATCTAAGTGCTTGCACACAGGTCTTGATACTATTATGGTACCCAGGTGGCTATTTATATTCAATGATGTGTCATCAGCGGCCAGGGATATGGGCCTGTCAAGATCTAGAGTCTATAGGTCTGAGTCTGGCAGAGATGGAGGAGAGATAATAAACATTTTACGTGGGACTACTACTACAAAGGACTACCGGTGCTTTGCAGATTATCAACCCGCTTTGTTACATTACAATGTAGGTAGTATATGCAATTTAACAATGTTTAACTTTCTTCCATGTCGCCTGTCCCCAGATCTCCCCGCTGGATGACGCAAAACAAGTCATCCGGCAGACTTTTACGGCCGAATTAGCGGGGAGATCTGGGGACAGGCAACATGGAGGAAAGTTAACTATTGTTCATTTGCATACACTAACCACATTGTAATGATACAAAGCTACATACTCTACGCTCCATAGTAGTATTCACACTAGACAGCACAGCACCCTTGCACTACAGACATTTCATCATTTTGATGCATTGACACACACACACACGTCATGTTGGTTCACACATTTGCCATGCCAATCTATGATTGATGGTATTTTTTTCAATATGTACATCACATGTTTATGTGATGGATGTGTGTGAGATAGTCAGATAAACAGATATATTCAGGTGTTGTTCTAGGGGAATATAAATGCAGAAATCACTGTTCCAGGGGAAGAAGATTGGCCTTTACTAGTCCTGCAAGCTTCATGAAGCATAATTATCTGCACAAAAGTCTTTTGTGCAGATAGGTATGCTTATTTTGATGTGGCTTGTCATATCTTGATGTGGCTGGTCATATCTATCTACTTTTGATATGCGTTGAAATATGTTATGTTCTGAATGACCTGATTTGACCTTTGGCTTGAATGAGACATTAATGGTAACTCTTAAAGTTAGCATTAATGAGAGAGAGTGAGAGAGAAACTGTTTGAAGAAAAAGAAAAAGACAGCGAATAGTCGAAAAGGGATTTGGGAAACCAAGGGAGATGGCCAATAGGGATAGAGTTGGGGCTAGCCTAATGGACCAGCCAAACAAACATGATGAGTAAAGACAGAGATGGGAGGATTGGCTAGAGGAAGAGGGCGGTGTGGACTATGAGAGATAGACGGAAAGAACACCTGACGGTGTTGAAAGCCCCAGAGGGAAATGGAAAATAAATAAAGAAGAGAATCGGAAGGACAGTGGCTGGAGCGCCCGTGTCGGGTGTTTAGTTGCTTCTTGCTCAAGCGACATCATTGTCATTTCCGCCGTCTTGTTGGGCTGACTTGATGAGCTTCAATGAAGAGAATGGTGAAGGATTGTTTGATTTCCCTGTGCTTGTTTATTTTAATATATCCAGGTTATCCTAATTGGCAGCTATATTCTTAACATATATTCGTTTTACTGTCCAACAATTGAAGCACTTCAATTATAATTTATTTCACTTTCCAACTTTCACACATAACTCCTCCTTCCTTCACCTATTATATCCCAGCTCCAGGTTGTAATGGCAGCTTCAGGAGCCATTACATCCCAGGAGCTCTCCACTCCACTACGCATCTCTCTGTTGCCTCAGCATTCTGTCACACAGTCCTCGCTGGCAGTCACAAACGCTTGACCTCTCTATGTTGGCACTGAACCACCACCACTAGGCTTGAAATGTCAGTGGAAGTGCTTTTAGTTATGTGTAGACTTTACATGATTGTAATTATAGGAAATGGTGTGCCCTTTGTTTTTGTCTTCTATGATTGTGGCTTTGTTACACGCTCTAGTTTGATAATTTGTGTGTGTGCACGCATGGCTGCGTGCCAGGCCTGTACAAACAGATGTCAATTCCAATCGGCCGAGAATGCAACAGAGCACTGACGCAGATACATGGCTACAGGAAGAGATTACCAGCAGCACCACCAACACCATCACCCCGTCCCTCTGTGGTTGGGATATCTATAGTGAAGGAAGCATAGTCTGACATTCAAGTGGATGGATGAATTGACAGAGCGATAGTCGTTAGGGTTGATACGATTAGGGTTAGAAGGATTTGAAGGGCTGGGGAATGAAAGTGATTAAAAAGCAAAAAAACACGCTCTGCACAGGCAGAAGAATCAGGTTTTTTAAGCTAGGGGGCAAGTGTCCCTAATTTAAGAGTATTGTACAGTTGGACAGTAAACTCTTGTCGTTCAGGAACGAATGAAGGGAGTGTGTTTCCATTTTTCTTTACCTTAGCCCTTCTGTTGACATTATAGTTGACTATAAGTGCAATGTAAATTAATAAGCTCATGGTTGACTTTGGCTTGCAATGCTTTGTGAGTTATGACTTAATTCACCACACTTAAATAAAAACGGGGTATTCAGATGAATATGTAAAAATAGGTTTTTATTTACCCAATATGTTAGTCTGTTCGTATTTGTGTTCTCCTTTGGTGGTCATTGGCATGTTAAAAACCAACTAGTACTGTGTTGCACTGTAATTTGGCTGCAGCTGTGATTACAGCAGTAATTAATGCTGCAACACAGGAAGTACTTTGATTGAAGAGAGTTACCATGGCATGAGTACATGAGTTCTTCAGCTATCGGCTAAACATGTGTGATAGTTGAAAGGCAATAAGCAGCTATAAATGCACTTAAGAATGCATGGTTACAGTTATTTATTAATGGTGTGTGTAGACTATGTGTCTGTATTGGATTTGAAGTTAAATGGAACATGCACTCCATCCTATCAGCTTTTAATCCAAACCATAAGAGGACAAAGACTAAAGTTTTAGTAATCCATATTGAATTGATCACAGGCAGTAACCACCAATTCTGATGGAAGTAACAATAACGGTCCTAAAGTTACATGATAATGGCTACATGATTATGCCAAATAATAGGATCACACACACATTGAGCTCCATTGAGTTGCAGAACCTCCATTATCCTTCACAACAAATCGTCATGTGTAATCATAAATGCCAGTACAACACAAACTGAAGTGATGAGACATGAAGGAGATGCACTGGCCTTTAACGTCACTTTATGATTCGTTAGTGGGTATTAATGTTATTTGATTATGTGTGTGTGTGTGTGTGTGTGTGTGTTTGTGAGTGTGAGATTAATTTTGTCAGGGGATGTAATTTAAACAGAAAATGGCACTGGAGACGGTCCTCTATCTGATGGTGTGCGTGTGACTCACAGCAGATGGGATTTCATTAGCAGACTTCAGACCATCCACAGAGGAGAGGAGATCGAGAAGCCACTGATATTCCCAACAGGGAGAGTAGAGATGGCTGTATGTGGTTTGTGTGCCTAATACCTTCCATGCCATTTGTTAGTTATTGTGATATAGATTGTTTTATGTTGTTTGTATGCATGATGCTTTCCATGCCTTGTATTGGTTATTGTGATCGTCTTTAAGAGGCTGTACCAAGAGGGTAGCCATCTCAATGTTAACCATTGTAACATTACATTCATCTGCTATTTGAGCTAATTATGATGGGAATGTCACTAGATAACTACCGTTTTTCAATTGTGTTATGGATTTTCACCACTGCCGGGAAACCAATCAAGCACTTTGATCCATCTAAAATTCAAAATCCTCATGGAGATGTAATTTACACATCATTCTGAATGACTCGTGCCTCAGGTTGGACGAGCCTGGGGTGACTAAAGGCCAACAGAACCTTTTATTTGATCCCTCCAATGACTAGGGTTTCTTGGGGATTGAGAGAGTAAATGAAAGGCCAGATAGAGAAGGGGAGAGTGCTGACAGAAACGTTGAGGAGATGGTTAATAAGAGATAAGAGTGTATTCGAGCGGAAGGGTTTGAAGCTTTTCAGCAAATATAATATAATCCATTCGGCTGTTCTGTCGTGGAAAAATGTATCCTAATGATAATACAAAACTCCATTCCGATCCAATTGAAAGGTGCAAGGAGAATTTATACAGATGCCTTTTAAATTGATTTTACCTACCTCGATAAGTTCTTTTTAGATTGATCTACTGTGTGTCTGTCCATACTAAATGTTTGATGTACCGTTGAGGCAGCCTCTGTCTTTATATCATTCATATTCTAATTAGCCTGTGGTTTGCCACCAGTTTATATTCCCGTTCCGAAATTTGATTATTTAGGTATTACATTTACTGTTTAGTTTAAGGGGTTATTGATTGAAGTTGATTTGTCTAAAACAGCTTAGAATACAGAATCTTCCGCCTGAATTTCTTCTTAAATCCTGCTTACGGTATTTTAAGATTATTGTAACTAAACACTGAGTTTCTCTCTAGTTTCGCTTGTGGTAAAGTCATCAGAGTGAGGGCATCACAGAAATCTTTAGTCTTCGCTGGCTTGAAGTTACAGGCTTTAGGATTTGAGTGTCATGTAGTATTGCTGAAGGTATAATGGTTTGGACATTACATGTAAAGACATTATTATTTACAGTTTATTTATTAGCTTTCTATATTGTGGAAGCTGTATTTTGGATGGAATTGTCATTTTTGTGTTGTATCGCACCGTATTGGGGAAAAATCTTTTGTAGTCCCTGGTTTTTAGGTTCAGCAGTGGGATCTCGGATCTATTCCTGTTGGTTTAAGTTGCTGTACATGTTGGTTCATAATTCTGATGATTCAAGTAGAAAGTGTACGCCAATTTTTGTAACTAAGTATTTTAAAGTAGCTATAAGGCTCTTTGAGTGTGTTAGCAGCTAATGGTGTCTTGTGACTCCAGGTTGTCATTGGAGTTTCTCACAGGCGTATATTTGATGACTGTTAAGGGTGAGAGAATTGTCCCTAGCAGTCATTTTGAATGATAATACAACTGAAGAACCCCCTCCCGACTTTCCTTGTTTGTGACCAATTATTATTAAACTAATGCATGCCCTTGATTTGTCCCTTTTCCTCCTGAATTCGCTCCCATCCTTCACAAACCAACCCAAACCCCAGACAGGTATTGTACATGGTAAAGACGTAGTTATGTTTGAGGCGAGGAAGCTGAAGTTGAGGCTTTTTAACAAGCCAGAACCCTGGTGTTAACAGTACTAGTGAATTCCTCTGCTAACCACAAATCCTCACCAGGCCCCTAATCTAGATGTATGGTAAGCTTGGCGTGGGAGGGCTGTCAAATATATGTGGTCAAATTTAGGTAGGTTGTGGACTAAGGAGAGAAGGATGGAAACCACTGCAGATTGCTTTTAGGTTGCCATTTTCTTTGACATGAGAGGATCTTGCAAGAGATGCAGATTTCATCTCTTTAAAGATGGAAAGGTCTGTTTGCCACTTTACTTTGTTCTGCTTTGCGCTCACGCAAAAACAAAAATGTAGTATCGCTGTCACATTGCTCTCATTCTCATTTATAAAAGGAGAACAACAAGTAACTAGCTAGCAATCTTCTTGCTTGACATCTGCCTGTAGATAAGCGCTTCCTAGGACAAAAGGGATGAAGGTCTTGTATACCCATTTTCCCATATTTTCATCTCATCCCCTCATTCTCTTCCTCTTTCACTTCTGCCTGCTGCTCCCTCACCACATTTTTTTTGTTCTGGATGACCTGGTTTTCATCAGCAGTAAAACAACAGCAAACTCCATATTACATATGAACCTCTTCACATAAACTAAACGGTTTTTGGATTCAGATGTCTGTTGTTGGCACTCAATATGTTGAAACATTCCATGTTTCTTTGTGTGGAATATCGTGACAGATCATTATGTTCTATGCATATGTGTGTGTGTGTGTGTGTATATATATATATATATATATATATATATATATAGCGGTACTATTTCAAAAAAAGCCATTCAACCATTTATATAAGGTTTTATAAGGTTTCAAACACCTCTGTTGAATTCTAAACGTGGCTGTATACTTGTTTTATGTCAATTGTCAAATAAACTAATTCAGAAATAAAGTTATTGCTGAATCAGCTGTCCTCCAATATACTTTTTTTTTTCTTTTCATCTCAAATTAGGTTAAGCTAGTTTAGGCAAAATCTTTCTTGATGATCTTGATCTGTTTGCCTGGGGGAGGAGCATATAGCAAACACTGTGCGAGAAGCCTGACCGGTTTCTCGCTTTATGCTTGTGGCTATTTGTACCCTAAGCATTCATAGGAGGATAGGATCCACCAATGATTAAAGTAGAATCATTGTTGTTACAGTCTAGCAATGGTGCAAATTGTTTATGCGGCTCGATATGTAAAGGCATACTCGGATGAAGGATTTCTAGAGAAGAGGATGGGAAATGTATTTCTGGAGAGTGGTCGTTGCTGAGACCATATGCTTGGTGAACATCAAGGGGCATTCATGCAGGGCAGGGGGCCGGTAGAATGATGCATGGGCTTCTCTTACAGCAACAGAGTTAGGGGTATGGGAGCCCATTTATTAATTAGTCTATTGTCTTGATGGAGCTACAGTTACCTGAACGCACGCTAGACCAGATGGAAATATTGTGTGGATGCGCTTGGCTATCAGTTGCATACAAATGCCTTTCAAGACACACAAAGTAAAAGTTTTAAAAGGCAGAATATAAAGAAATAATGCAGAATCCCTATTTTACGTTAGTGGTGTCCTCAAAAGACTTTGCGTAGTCACATCTAATTCGTCAGGCCAGTCCAAATTATTTGTGACTTTTGCGTGGTTTAAACACATTTCTTTAAATTAAATGGAGTTGGTTGAAATGTTGCCCTCTCCTCTATGTGGTATAAAACTACATATATTATACATCATTACTATGTACTACATAGTTGTAAGCTGGTATCAAAGTCATTAAGGGGATTCTAGTTACTTGCACTAGCAGCCAGGGTTTGACTTTGGAAGAGAACCCAATAAAGTACAAACATGACAGGCAAACTGGCTACTTCTTCATGCGTGCTCGCACACACACACACACACACACGCACGCACGCTCGCACGCACGCACACACACACACATACTGACTAGTACACACTGACAAGTACACACTGACTACTAAACGCTTGACTAGTACACAGTAGTACTCTGTCAGATATACATTTGTACCATATAAAAGCTTTACATACTGTAAGTGGGTAGCAATTAAACTGGATGCTTAATTACCTTTTATGTAATCATTTTGCTGTAAAAAGTGTCAAAGGAGAGCTATACCATATCTTTCACCAATAATTCCATTAGAATTCATCACAGGTACTTTGTAACTATTTTATATTCAACAAAGTTGCAGTGAAGTTGCACTCAGACTCAGATATTACTTTAAGAGATTAAGGTTGAAGGAGGGACAACTTTTTAGGAAAGGTGTTTGTTTACTTTGAGGAGTTCCGTTTAGTGAGTGTTATGTGACAGTTGACAGTTGTAAAAATCACTGTACACACACACACACACACACCTCTTTCGATGGTCTCCTTGAAAATTAGATGTATGCTGTTATAGGGGTAATATACGTAAATACTTTTTAAAGCACCCGATGGCAGGCCAGCTACCATTACTTTGATGAAAACTCAGTCTAGACTCTGTATTATACAAAAATAAATAACATAACAAAACCATAAACAAGCCCCACCATTTTGGCAGATACAATGACAACAGCTTCTCAAGATGCCCCCACAAAGCGCTTCAGACTGTTCTGCCATTTGAAATGGTACTGGCAGCCGAGTGGGAGTGGTTCCAAGTATCAATGTTTCTTCCCTCTCGTATCAATGCGATCATATACGATCACAGAGAGACCTGCTGGAGTAGGACTGACCAGGATGTCAGAAACACGGAGCATGTACTCTCCATTGTTGTCTCATTTCATCCGCGTCTTTCCACCTTTCACCCAATTTTGTGAATGTGCCGTTTTTTCTGCATGATTTTGTGGCAGTATATTTAGTTTTATTGTTTGTTTGTTTTTTTAAGGAAGAAATATTTTCCTGCATTTTTCTTTCTAAATGAAGACCTGTTTATATAAATATTCCTACTGTATTTATTAGTTTGTGTCATACTTTGATGAAACCATCCGTTGCATCTTTTGTTCATATAGCACCAAAACAATGAGAATTAGAATTAGAATTAGAAATTGAAATTTGTTTAGTTAATAATCACACACACACACACACACACACACACACACACACACACACACACACACACACACACACACACACACACACACACACACACACTGAGCATGTTGGCAACAGACTGCATTTGCTTGACTCAATACAGAGTGTGTGCAGTCTGCCACACTATGCCGTTGAATGACTGCTGTTTCAAATGAAACCATAGCAAGACAGTAACCACTTAGCGAAATATACATGTCCACCTGCTGTAGTATGAATGAACACATTGATTTGATTTCTGAAATTGTTTCCCTTTCAGGCTAATTGAAATGTGTCTTCAGGCTGTAGCTGAATTGGCAGGGCAATCTTAATATAGTGATGGAAGGATGGATGCAAGGAGTTGAGAATCTCTGTTCATCTCCCCTTTCTCCTTTCTGCCACTGTGGTGATTTGTTGTGATGGAAGGACGTGACTAGAATAGCTAGGGACACCTTGCCGTTCCTCTCCGAGGAACGGCAAGAGTCCATTTTGTATAAGCCACAGCCAGGAAGAGAACTGACACACCTTTTGATGTGCTAATACAATTGCATGCTTATACATCACCATATATTTGCGTTAATGTGCATTTGAACGTGTTAAAAAGCCTAGATAGATTCACCCCTTTCCCCAGGGGAGATTCAGAGGCTTTGTGACATCTGTTCTGAGCTAATGTTGACTTGAGTAGGCTATACAGTGTATGACCAGGCAAAGGTGTACACTTTGGTGTCAGTGTTTTATTTATATTATATATAATTATATGTATTATGACAAGGGAATAAGAGATGTAACATTATAAATATAAGGTGTAGGAGTGCTGATGAATATTAGCATGGAATTGTGGTGATGTAAATCAACTGTCCATAGACAGTGCAACAGGTAATGATTGGATGGTATCTGATAGCCCCGCTCATGTGTTTTGATATACTGTGTTTTGTGATGAATTAAAAATGCAGTTGGAGAGGACACAAAGTGAGAGGACACACAATGGGAGAGAGAGTAACAGAGTGTAACATAGAAGAGGGTCAGCCATGTAAGAAGGATGGCGCTGGTTGTTGGGGTATCCTGCAGGAGCCCGTGAATAAAGGGTTGAACATTGAATCTTGGCTCTATGGTCAATTTAGGACAACAGACTTGGAAACTGCACCCTGATTTGAATGATTCTACTTCTTCATTTGGCGAGCTAGCCAGGAGTCGAGAAGAGGACTACATCAAGAGTTTACTTCTCCAACAGATGGCTGCATGCCCTTCGTTACGTTCCAAAGCACCTTTTGTTGGTTGCCACGCCAACTGTCTCCACTCTACTATATGGTCTCTGGCTCTGACCCAGTTCTGTTGTTGCGGCTGTTGATGCGGCTAGCTTAAGAATCGGTGTTTACAAAGTGTGCATGCACCGAATAACACACCAAATGGGTGGTGTCAGGACATGGATCTACAAGCATGTGTGCGCAACCTTTGCACTCTTGGCCTCGCATGTTGCAGCCACCTGGACGCTGTATTGAAAGGTTAATCTTAGCATTTTGGCTCAGACCAAGTGACAGCATGTTGTTTTCATATACAAAGACATGCTTTAATATGCATTAATACACTCACTGCAGTGGACCTACTGAGCATTGGTCAGGGCGATCAACTTGGTTTATGTAAGCCAGTTGGGTGTATGTAGTCTTGCTTCTAGCTGCACTAGAAGTCAGTCAAAGCTGCAGTCTGGAATGGATGCATGGATACCCGACTGTCCAACCAAGGGCGCATTTCCATGAGGCGAATCCGACATCTTGATGAGGTTTTAAGACAAACTTGAACTCACAGGACCAAACCAGATATTCCCCATCATTGTTGACTTTTCAAGCAATGGTCAAATTAAGGGACTCTTTCTGGCTTTTGTTGTGTCCAGTAAGTATGCAGGTGCAAAGTAATTGATCAAACAATGTGAAGTGGTGATTTATGGGTATCCTGGAAGGTATGACGTCTTCATCCTTTTAGAACAAGACCAAGGGATGACTCGGCCATAGTCAATACTGTCCCCCCCTCCGATGACTACTGGTCATCCTTCTTTTTCGTCACCATCTTTCTTTCATATTGGTGAAATGCATTGCTTAGACACACATAAATATACACAGACACACACACACACACACACACACACACACACACACACACACACACACACACACATCAGAACTGTTTGTGATGTGTCGTTGATGAGTCACCATGAATCAAATAGATTTGCTTGTTTTTTTTTTTTTTCTGTTCAACTGCCTACCTCTCTCTCTGAGATGTCTCCTACTTCTCTGTGTGACATCGTTAATGTCTGTTTCACCATTATAATTTGTATAGGGAAACCTGTACTGGGTCTGTATAGACGAAGCCTTTAAGAGAAATTGCTGCTTTTGTTTCCCTCATTAGCTGTTCTTCATGGAAAACGACATCCGTCCACACCATTAATCCTTTGCGGTTGTGGGCAGTTCCCATTTGAAGTTATATGTATCAATGACTCCAAGTCAGGTTGGTCTTAAGCTCTCTACTTAGTATGCACAACAGCAAACGCTGTCTATTCACTGTGTCGAGTGTTCTGGTCTGATATGGCTGGCAGACTAAAAACGTGCGTGTTTGAGTGCCACTCCACCAGTGATCCCCATCCCCCTCTCAGAGCCCCTTGTAAAACAGCATCTGCTGCCCCTGTCCCAAATGTGAGCCCAGGATAAATGGTGCCACGTTGTGTGGCAGGCCCCTGCTTGTTTGTGCCTTAGATTTGCTCTGTGTTGCTATTCCTAAAATTGACCAATGTCTCTTTTGTACCAGAAGTAGATTACGTTGAAGAAATGGCAACTTTAGGCAGTACATTTAGCAACTTCAATTAAATTGTAGGTGAGCAGTAATAGAAAATGTATATAACATAGAAAAATCCATAACAATAATGTATTTAGATTACACACACACACACACACACACACACACACACACACACACACACACACACACACACACACACACACACACACACACACACACACACACAGCCCATCTCATCTCCCATTGGGTGAATGTGGCTATTTGGTGAGAAAACCTGAGCGACTAGTGCTCTTGTGGGTCTCTTTTGAAAATGAATGGTCAGTAAACTGTACTCAGAGGCACAGTGAATTATCTTACCATAGCATTATCTCTCATGGGACTTTCATATAGTGTTGGCTTCGACTTCTGCCTGCCTTTTCCATGGTGGTGCATATGGAGTCTTTTCTAAGAGTAGTAAACTATTTTCTGTTATTTTTGGGTTGTCTTGAGTAGCATCCTTTGTCCTTTTTGGCTTTTGGCATGGCGCCTTTGATTTACTTCTCTACATTATATCCATCCTTCTTTTTTTAATCTCAGGAATTCTATCACCATGTAAAGTACATGGGTGTATTCTTTATTTGCATATGCTTCGAATAGTGTTCATTATTATTGTATCTATGTGTGGTTCAACGCCACAATAGACTGTGGCGGTTTTCCCACCACAGTCTTCCTTTGGTGTCACAGGAGGATGGTAATGGTCTGTGGCCCTGTGTTTAGCTCTGGATCCTGTGTTTAGCTCCGGATCTTGTGTTTAGCTCCGGATCTTGTGTTTAGCTCTGGATCCCGTGTTTAGCTCCAGATCTTGTGTTTAGCTCCAGATCCTGTGTTTAGCTCTGGGTCCTGTGTTTAGCTCCAGATTCTGTGTTTAGCTCTGGATCCTTAGTTTAACTCTAGATCCTGTGTTTAGCTTTAGAGCCAGTGTTTAGCTCAAGATTTTAGCCCCAGATTCTGTGTTTAGCTCTGGATCCTGTATTTAGCTCCGGATCTTGTGTTTAGCTCTGGATCCCGTGTTTAGCTCCGTATCTTGTGTTTAGCTCTGGATCCCGTGTTTAGCTCCAGATCTTGTGTTTAGCTCCAGATCCTGTGTTTAGCTCTGGGTCCTGTGTTTAGCTCCAGATTCTGTGTTTAGCTCTGGATCCTTAGTTTAACTCTAGATCCTGTGTTTAGCTTTAGAGCCAGTGTTTAGCTCAAGATTTTAGCCCCAGATTCTGTGTTTAGCTCTGGATCCTGTATTTAGCTCCAGATCCTGTGTTTAGCCCCAGGTCCTCTGTTTTGCTCCAGATCCTGTGTTTACCTACAGGTTCAGTGTTTAGCTCCAAAATCTGTATTTATCTCCATATCCTGTGGCTTTCCCTGCAATTACATTAGTGTCATCACGAGACGCCGCTAACCATGTTAGCACTTCCTCTGGGATCCCTCCCAACGGAAGACCTCTGTATCTGCTTTTTGCACATTGTGCTCATAGATTTGTGTTGGAGGAAAATAACGCCTCACTTGAGTATGTATTTGTATGATATTGCTTTAAATCACAAGGCATGAAGCCATGAGTGTGTTTTGAAAACAAAAGTCATGAAGTAGGTCTTAGAGTATGGGTGGAGAGAATGTGTGTCGCTGCCTCAATGAGAGTATTTCAGGATGAGGCCCCCATGTCTTACTACGGCGCGATGTGCCATTTGGCCATGCTGAAGCACAATCTAGAGTGGAAATCGAACAACGAAAAACATCATACATTCAGAAAACATGCTCTCTCTGCCATTGTTTCTTATTCATGAGCCGAGTGGCTGGTGTTGTATTTAGCTTGGCAGCATAAGGTTGCTGATCTGTGGCTGTATGTCCGTGTTTCCTGAGCAATGGATCAGGCCAAGAGATGAAGGCATGACGATATGAGAGACTGGGTGCTCACACTGAGCATGGAGGGGGGCAACTGGGCTTTCATTTTGGGTAAGAATGTTTGGCAAGTGGAATTTCGTATCACATTATTTTTATTGACTATGTTTTCAATTTCAGTTTTAATGATGTAGGTTAAAATCGATGTGGCGGTTCATTAAACGAGTAGTGAGTAGAAATACGACATGGATATTTATTTTCTTTAATGCTTTTCAACCTCAGTTTTCCTAGCAATGGGTACACACACACACACACACACACACACACACACACACACACACACACACACACACACACACACACACACACACACACACACACACACACACACACACACACACACACACACACACACACACATACACACAGGGTGCATGCTGAAGCCCTGGGGGTGTGTGCATTACTGACTGTCTCTGGCTCTACTCAGACTTTCTATAACCGCCACTCAAATTGGCAATATGGCGCCTCGCTAAATGGCTTCCTGTTGTTTATTTGTTTTTCAAGGATGCAATAGTTATTTTTGTCAATGCAGATTTATATTTAGACAGTTCTCTGAAGGATTATCTGATTTATTAAAACACTAAGTCTGGACAAAATCGAATACTTTGATCCAAAGTTGTCCATGAACATATTTAGCTCTGACATGGAGCCGGTTTACCTTCACGCCGCACGTAGTCACTCAATAATACACAGAAAAACCTTTAATTCACTGACCGATCCTCGATCCCTGATCCTTACCTCATTTACACACACAAGATCTATACTTGGTGTTGGTCGCATACACCCTCACACAAAGGCACTTAACCCCACCTCTCTCCTTTGTTTGCTCCTCAGGATTGAAAAAACGTACCAGGAAGGCCTTCGGGATCCGGAAGAAAGAGAAGGACAACGACTCGACGTGAGTCTGTCTCCCACTTCTGCCCTGGCAGTTCACCAAAGGCTTCACTGGTGTAGAGGGGGGCGCATGTAGTATGCAGCAAATATATGTATTCACTGGTCATTTATGCATAGGTTATTTACTATGATCTTTTTGATCAACCTTTTCAGACATGAGCTCTTTAACCGTTGACAAAACATTTCCATCAGTTTCCATTCCTGAAATGTTCATAGAATGTTATGGCCTAGGCAACAGAGTATTTTACTTGTGTCCTAGCTTTCCATCTGCCACAGTGTGATATTGGTTTCATCTCATTCCGCTTATTATGTGGATTATTGTTTAAGTTGGTTCCACACAGCAAAATATGTTTTGCATTGCAATTATTTTAACATTTCTCACTCCCATTTAATTTTGTTTTTTTTTGTTTTACACAGGGGGTCCCCAGAAAGAGAGGGGGGTGTAAGTAACTTCAACTCCTCATTATCTCCTAAATGGCAATCAATGTCTTGTATCAGTATATTTAGCAAGTTGGTTGATTGCAGCATGTATAGATCTGCATATATATATTCTGTGCTCACCAATGTTATAATGATCTCAGCCGTATTTCATTTGAAAGAAATTCCCCTGTGTTTTCCTCCGTCGTGTTCATCCACTTGACCTGCCAGGAACCTCAAGAGTCTGACTTGGTACTGAACTCTAATTAGAAACCCTTGTAGAATAGACTAATGTCTCTAGGCCAATGTCTAGCAATGTAGCATAGTAAAGACTATATAAGGCTATCCCATGCCACACAATTTTGTTTCATGGGATATTCATGACAAGCATAAACATAGTGATTAATGGTAGATGATGGTAGTATTAGTTACATGTAGTAATATATAAGTATATTAAATCACAGTAGTAATATTCCCATTACTCATTTGTAACTGCAATATTTAGGCTTTAATACTTACTCCTCCAAAATAGTGCAGTGCTGTGTTTCATTCATCAGTGAGATGGTGGCTGGCATCTTAGTCTGACAACTGAAGGAGTAGATCATTTAATAAACAATGTGAAAGTCATAGTTCCCTCAAAGCAACATACTCGACATACTGTTGAATAGACTCCGTGGTTTTGTTATAGTAGCCATTCACAAAAAGCACTGTTTGGTGTAGTTTTAATTGTACTTTCTTATCAGTCCCAGAAGAAGACCAACGGTTCTGCCAATGGCTTCACTGGGGAGATCGACTGGGAAAGATATGTAAGTGAGATTCTATGGCGATTCTTTATAAGCTTTTACCTCATTAGCACTGACTTATGTAAAATGAATATTGGTCTGGGGAAACCTAACTTGCCATGTCTAAATGACAAGACCTGGCCTCCAGAAAAATGGAATGTCCATATTATTTTGTTCAAGTTTGATGACATCTCTTTCCTGTCAAAGTTTAATCTTGAGTTTTTCACACACTTTGAAAAGACTTGAATCAGCTCAATATAACAAAGACACACAAACAAAACAAATCAACATAGCCAAATCACTGTAAAAAGCGATATTTGGCTGTGTGTTGCAGAACTCTCCTGAGGTGGATGAAGAGGGCTACAGCATGAGACCCGACGAAGAAGAAGAGGCAGCAGATATCCTCATCGCATTAATCTGGATGTGTTTTATGTGTAGTGCAAGGCATGTCAATGGCAGGTCACTTGAGCCTCATGTAATGCATACTTCTAACATGTCCCACAGCCCCAGTAAACTTTGTGTGCTTCATTTAGAATTTTATTCAACGTGTTGAATATATTATATTTCAAGGCTAGTCTGAACTACCAGAGGGGCATTTGTACTACCTTCATGACCTTCTGTCAGCTCAAGTCAGTGCATCTATTGACAAAGCAATTGAGATATAATAAAAATGTATAGCCTTTCATGCTTTTTTTCTGCGTGAAAAATAAAAATCCAAACTAGAATAAAAGCACAATTTTGGGTGCGTATTAATCGTACACTTATTTCCCCAGACTTGTACAGCGAGTCACAGGGATGCGGTTAAAAGTGCATTTATTTCCCCTGAATCTAGAGTTCGGCTAGAATCAATACATGGTTATCCCAGACCGCCAGCCAGTATTGAGTGAAAGTGATGCTTTATAGTCCCCTCGCCAACTGTTTGTTATGAGGGTGATGATGTTTTGCTCCCTGGAATTACTTGATGGACTGACTTACAGCATCAAGTACTGGACAGGCGTAGATGGACACACACACACACACACACACACAGTGGACAGAAAAGATGTAACACTGGGCTGGCAATCTCATTATTTATATATTTGTGTTATGTGAGAATTTAGCCATAACCACAACATTAAGTTAAACAGTTTTATAATTTAAAGGGGTGATACAGGTGTTATGTTATTCTTTAGGTAGTGTTGACTTTTCCAGTTTGAAAGGTAGAAGAGACTGCAACAATAGTGCATTCAATAGCTTGGCTAGCATGCAACAATTTTACCTCAGTAGCACTCACAACGCCTAGGGCAGTTTCCAACCAGATTACCATTTTCCGTCCTTAACGTTTCCCTTTCCACCTGCCCCCAAAGTCAAGACCCATTTCTTCTCCTCCGATGAGTCCGAGGAAGACGAGGACCACCGCAAGAAGTTCAAGATCAAGATCAAGCCCTTGCCGTCCGACTGCCCCGTGACTGCGCCCTCTGTAGACCAACTCAAGGCCTCCATCGGCAACATAGCCTTGTCCCCATCTCCTATGGTGAGTAGCCCCTACCACTGCTGCTGTGAACATGGCTTTACAGGAGACCTGCAGTTGTGGATGTATGGAGTTGATATGTGAAACATTTGGTCTGTGTGTGCTGTGTATTGTGTTGATATTGGCATGTACACATTATTTATGCTGCTTTCCATGGTTTATTCTGTAAACGATTGACAAGAATCAGGCAAATGGTTGTGCGGCTTGTGCCAGTGGTGTAATTGAACGACACAATAAATCATATTCTGCTGTGCTATGGAAGGTTTTCAAAGGGTAACTCTCACAATGTGTCCTTGGTTTTAGTTATATCATGTCATCAGCATGAATTAGGATAGACTGATTTGTCACTCAGTTGTAGATGGTAACAAAAGGATCTGATCAAATGAAATTCCTATCGAGTTGGATCCCATTGTGAAATAGGAATAAGTTTCCATTTAATGAGGGTAAGTTGAGTCAATGACGCAAGCTAGTTAACTTCTGAGGGCTTTGCTACTCGTGTGGCACTATGGGTTACTGCTGCAGTCCCATTTAATTCAGCATGCTGCATCACTAAGTATCTCCACAACCATACAATTTATTTGTTTATGTGCTCAATAAGAAGCAAACATGCCATCAGTTTTTTCCCAAGGATGTGTATAAGCAACGAGATTGTAGGAGAGCTGCTTTAACTTTAACACCACAGAGGCCAGGCGTCTTGAGTGTCAGCCCTGCTCTGAATAATTAACATTGGAAAGCAGGCATCGTGAACCGGTGCTGTTTATTTGCTGCACACAGTGTCTGTGGTCATTTAAGCTGTGCTCCTCAATAATTTACAGTCTCTGAACCTGCTAACTTGAGATACAACCTCAAGCATTCATGCATTCATTAAAAAAAAACGGCACAAATATTTTTGCGGTTGACTTTGTGAGATTTAGTCCTGTAGAAGAACTTGATCCTTACCCATGTTGTCATAGATTACATTTTGGAGTGTGAAGAGCATCTTCTGCACAGTATTTTATGTTTTCTTCAACAGCATTGTGTGAATTTCCTTCCATTGGGTCACTTTAGTGATGCTTTTAGACTGCCCAAGTAGCTATCCTTTCTAAACATTCTGAGCCAAACCTGAAAAAACTTTCCCACTCACATGTTGTAGTTTGTCTTGTTGGCCCTTTGCTGCTTCGCCAAAAAACAACTTTTTGGCAAAAATATCCCATGGTAAACCCGCAGCCAAATACTTGTTATTCTTCCCAGAGGCCCTCCTCCAGTTCCACTTTGCCTTTTATATAGAGCTATCAAGTACCCTGTGTGGCTGCACACACAGCTGGATCGCTCGCCGTCACATTGTATGCTTTTCCCAGGTCACCTTGGCTACAGAGTGGTCATAAAGCAGCCTACTGAGAACAGTGTCAGGAACCCAGGGTTAACGTGATCTGGGAAGCACCACAAACGGCAACCCTTTTTTTACTGTGTTGCTTTCTCCCGTATTTCGTCCTGACATGATGTTTGAATGAGGACCACTCATTCAAGCGTGTATCATTGAAGTGTATTTGTTTTTCATATTCTAGTCATTAGATGACTTAATCTGCGGTGCTGTACACATACAAACATATTTTACGTAGATAATGTGCATACTTGCATGCATGTGATGTATTGCTCCTAAAGGCCTTTGTCGCACATGGCTTACTCTGCATGTATAGTTCATGTGTGTAAGCTTGTAAGTGTAGTGTGCGTGTGTGTACATATAGAACCAAACGGTTTTAAATCTCTTTTCCGGACATTACTATTGGGGCACTAAATAAATCCAAGATATTATTATTGTTATTATTATTATTATTAACTATTCAACTATAATGTTACATCATATGCAGCATGTATTGCCAAATGTCAGAAACAATCTGTTTTCTAATGCATTTTCTTCCCTCATTTCTTTGCTACCTGGAATGATGTTGACCTCTGTAGAGGAGTCCGGTAAGCATTTTCCTTGCATGTTTGTTTGTACTTATTATGAATCCTTGTATGTGTTTTGGTTTGTCCCACACTTTCATTCTATGATATATTGCATTAATGTGTTCGCTTGAAATACTCCCACCATAAATATCAAACAAACTTTTATGATGTACACGTGCTACTATTAGTCCTATTAATGACTGATTTGACCATGCTGACCTCACTGCAAGTACAACTTGATGCCCATCATCAAGTCCTACTTCTCTAACTCTGCGCACACTCACTCTCAGTATGTGTAGATTTGGGCGAGAGTGCTATGTTAGGCTACTACTTTAGTGTTGAGACTCTTAACCTCCGCTTTAAATGATTGTGGGCTACTGAGATTCCAAAATAGGCCCACTAGTTACAGAGAACGATTGCAGGGCTTTACAATCATTGACGTGAGATTTAGCACTTTAGTCTCCATACTTTGTCTTGTTCATGGGTATTATGTTGCTCATTGAAGTTGATATGCTTCAATTGAAATATACATGAGATAAAATATAAAATAGTTTATTCCTTCATGATTTTTATAAAATTGTATTAAAACTAAAAATGACTATACAATATTATGTTTTCTGGATTTGCTGGGAATGAACGTTCAGTAGCCTTATTAGCACTTCATGATTAGTACTGAACTGGAACAAATGTATCTTTCATTTTGTAAACAACCATGCATTCTCATGTCCAGTAAAAATACATCCAATCAGATTAATCCTTTCACCAAATCCCGCCCCCCTTGTTACATCATGGGAATGACATGGCTGACTGCACAAATGGCACAAGTACAGAAGTAAGGGCTAGATGGACGATGTAAGAGAGGTGTGGGATTAAGTTGAGAATCAGCTGAATGTACTGAAAGAAGATAGGAAAAAGGAAACGTAATAAAATAGTTTAAATAAAGAGTTTAAAATACAAATAATAAAGATGGACAACCAAATTATTACTTATGTAGATTAAAATCACCAAGCTTTACCCATAAAAACAAACTATACCATAAAGTATGCATCTTCAAGGCTGAGTAAATGTAGGTAAAATAGCCAGCTAATTAAAAAAAAAATCGATTTATAATCTTTTTAACTGACTAGGAAATACCCCCACTGCACCCACCTACCCACCAGCATCAGTCTTACTAAGGCTGGACTGCAGAGGTCCTCTCTATGCTCCTCCTCCTCCTCCTCCTCCTCCTCCTCCTCCTCTATCGCCAGAAGCATACAATGTCTCTTTTGACTGATTTGTCACTCTCTGACCAGGTATCTCTTCTCTCTTCCTTTTTGCTGGTCACAGAGACGTAGCCCGGTAAGTGTCCATTTTCTCTCCTTCTCTTCTCCAGGGGGTTTCTTGGGGGTTAATATGTCACTTGTTTTTCCCAACCCTTTGTTTGCTTTATACTGTATCTTGTCTATGAGGCAAGGTCAGTTACTTTGGGTTATTGTTCAAAAATGGGTCACTCCTACACACCAAAGGAAACGTACGTAGGGAGGTCCTCTCCATGGTTGCATTCTGCAACCATGAGATCTTAATGTTGATAGCAAATTGTTGAAATTTCCTGCATTGTCTTCCCAGATCATCAAGTAGTCTAACTTGTATGCCCAAGGTCTGATCCTAGTAGACCTAATGCTGGCCACCTGAGTAGTGTTTTGAATAATAAATACATACTTTTGATGGCTGGACCCTTTCAATGTGCTCCCTATAGTAACTTCTATACGTGTCTCTCTCCATCTTCTTTATTTCAAGCCTGCTACGTATTTATGCTGTTTCTCTACATGTGTGTGGTCACGTGTGATCATGCAGAGTGGTTAATGGCACCTCCTGGTGATTGGTTTCCTTGCTGACAACGCAATCCTCCTCCTTATCTTTTCCAGCTATCAGTGTGGCAGCATCTCTCTCTCTATCTCCCTGTCTCTCTCGCTCTCTCACTCTCTGACCTTCGCTTTCTCTCTCTGCCCTATTTCTGTGGTGCTTTAAAACTTGATGCTTTAAAAGGATATCACTTTTGACATCTGCCCACGACCCAATGTCTCTTATTCTTCTCCGTCTCCTGCCTCCTCTGCTCAGATCACAGATGGCTCGATATGCACTCATTGCAGGGCTTGTTTGTTGTGGTCATTGGTTTTTGTTATCCATGTTGCATTGTTAAAATGTAAAGAGCGAAAGTGAAAGAGCTCCATCAAAAGTGTGCTTATTTATCTTGACACACTGGCCTAGACGGATGGTCATATCCTTGACTGTCTGTAAATGACCATTAGCTTTATCCAAAGACCGAACCGAATCTTCCTGTGGGCGCTGTGGTCATGCCTCCCCCTTTGGAACTGGTTGCTAAGCAGAAAGTTCCTTTTGTCTCATCTGATTAAGTCATCCTGAGGCAAAAGCGAATCTCCTGACCTTGGCGGCTGGACAACGTGCAACATTGTGCTGTCGAAACACAGTCAACTTTCCTATTAATTATGTTAATTGTTCATTGTTAATTATATGTTAATTGTTTTGTCCTGTAGGATGCATTCTCTGTATTTCAGTTTTTTGACTTGGCATTGTAGCTCAGGTATCATGGCACTGTTATTAGATTTCTCAACATATAAAGAATAATTATTTGGCTATTTTCTTTACCTTATTGCAGGGTGTGTTGAAAAGGAACACCTCAGGTAAGTGTCCATGCAGACATAGTCCTGTACTTGTCACTACTGTGATTAACAATAGCGTGCAGTCTTAACCGTCATGTTTCCAGGTGAGGAGATCCCAAGGCCGAGACGTCCCATACCCACTGTGCCTGCTGTTGCCCCCACGCCAGCTCCAGTCCCCCAGCCCCCAAGGTAGCCATCGTCAGGCTGGTCCTCAAATTAAACAGATTAAACTAAAATTTGAATATGTTATGAATATTTGCATTTCTTTAAACTCTGCAAGGCATGCACATTATTGCCATCTTACAAGTTGAATTTAATTAGTATGTTGAATTAAATGGTTGGGAGGATTGTATCTCAATAGTACATTTAAGTAAGGATGTTAGATAACATGAAACATAGCGTATGCTTTTTTGAGTTGGAACTAAGATGGAGGTTAACTCCTCATGTTTTCTCCCAGCAGCCAGCAGACACCAATACTAGAAGATGCCACAGTGCTATTTGGGCCTCCACTTGATACAGCCTTCGGGGAACAGAAAACTGATGGTGAGTCCCTACATTTCTGTTCCTTTAGCCTCAATGTGTGCATTCACGTGATGTTTTTCTCCTGAGTTTCAACTGCGGATATTTGAACCAGTTTGGTTATTCCAGCAGCAGTGTAGCAAGACAATCAAAAAAGTGCTGTTTTTTTATGCAAAACTGTATTTTCTTTCATGTCTCTCTTTCCTCAGTATTTCTTCTTCTGCCTTCCTTTTAACTTATGCTTAAGCTAATCTAAGAACTATTGTTTGTATAAATGAAGAAAACATCCTCAAGCATTGTAAAATATTTTCTCTAGTGGTCTTTTTAACCACATAAAATATGTTGTTTCATGCTTCTCTGTGGATTCTGTCCTTAGTCATGCACCAAATCCAACAGGATTTAGCCAGGCAGGCTTGTCGAGAGCTATGTTATGTAACCATCTTCTGAAGCATGAGTAATGTGAACACAGTTGCACTCTCTTTTTATACTTTTATTCAGAGAGAAAAAAAAATGTCTATGCCTTGTGTCATTGATACTTGACAAATGACAAAGGTCATTACTGACTGTCTGTGGATCTGGGCCAAAAGTCCCCAATAACATCCCCAAAACAGACAAAATCATTAAAGGTCCAGTGTGTAAAATTGAGGTGGCCACTAGTGGTGAGGTTGCAGATTGCAGCAACTGAACCCCCCCCCCCCCCTCACCCCTCCCTTTCCAACTGTACTGACCTGTATTGTGTAAGGTGCCAGTAGGTACTTCCAAAACGATGTTCTCGTCTACAACAGCATCGAGTAACCAAGTGTCAAGCGATGAAAGAGAGAAAACCACGAGTGGTTCTTTGATCGATTTATGAATTGTATTTAGTTAGTCTGTAAATGTAAAACTAGAGGTCATAGCTTACAAGTAATGGTCCTTTTATATTGAACGCAATTGTTCGTTGTTGTTTTTTCACGTCAATAAAATAATAACAAATCATGGAGCTGAATGGGACTGTATGCATACACCACGATTACCATTTTGCGAAAAAGGGACTTTAAATGTAATTGCCCCAGGGTCGCTTTTTGGTACAGCTTTTTACTGCGGTACGTGAATATAGGTTGCTTTTGATAACATGACGGTGTGCAGTTGTATCGCTACAGTTACATTTTGTAATCGTAACGTTTTCAGAAAGAATGAGAGCCTACTTTTAGTTATCAAACAGGGAAACTACCTCAAAACGAATGTTTCCTAAACATGGATGTATTAAAGAATGCACACCCACTTATCATAATCCCCCTCAGCCGCGAACTGCCATTCCCTACACTATTTTACCATCCGTGCAGAGGTTGATATCCGCGTCTGAGAGAGGGTTAAGCTTCTAGGACAATTATAATCTAAGTTCTACACACTGGACCTTTTAAATGGTGTTCTAAATAAGCAAATGATCAGTAAGCTGGTAATTTAACCACTAACATGGCCCCCTATGTCCCTCTGGCCCCCTGAATGAAGTGGTTCTGTTTGAGTCAGATATGTGGGGGGCTCCTCTGTCAGAACCACAGTCTTCTTTGACGAGACCCTTCCCTACAGGAAGTAAGTTTTGCTACATCACCTCCCCCCCCCCCCTTTGCAACCACTCCCCTCAGAATGACTGCACAGATCCATCTGCTCACCCCTATGACCCCCCATCTGACCGCACTTTTCACCCTCTTAATTTCATAAGCCATCAGAACAATGGTTTGTATGGTGTCATCGCTAACTGTTCATTTCAGGACATTCAGTTACTGGACTCTTACCCTTGGCCTCCCCACACCATCACCCTTGCATTTGGCATGCTTATAAACATACTGTGTTGCATGGATTCTTCAACGCTACTATTATTTTAGACTTGTGTTTTTAACAATAGATTCAAATATTCTAAACATTTTGATTATTATGTATGCTATGATCTTGGTTAATCCAACAAATCGTACCAGGCTTCTAATACACAAGCATGGGTTATTTTCTTTAATCCAACATTCATTATAGTGACATTTTTGCAAAGATTTAACCTAAAACCAAATAAATAAAAAGGACCAGTGCAAGTAATTGCAAAGAAGCTGTTTAGCCACAGACCCAGCTGGGTGACACTGTGGATGGGTGCTGAGATGGAGCAGCCACGCTAATGATGCCCCACTGTATCATTGCAGCACCACCTCCACTTCCCCCCAAGAACGTCCCAACTTCTCCACCTACGACTGGGCCTCCCTCACCGTTCGGTACTGGTAAGATACCATCTTATCTCCATGAAAATGTTTGGTACAAATGCATTTTTCCTGGAAATTTGATCCAAGTACCTTTTATCCGCTGCAGAAATGCCAAACGAAGCTGAGGGCTCCACCGTGAAGCCCTCCTTCGCGGACTTGGACAACATCTTTGGGCCTGAGGAGGCCTCCCCTGCTGTCGGTGATGACGCCGGCGACAAGTGGGTCTGCTTCAGTGAAAAATCCCCAGAGAGACCAGCCCTTACAAAAGACCCTACACCGCCATTACCCTCCTCCCCACCACCTCTTTCCGAAGACAAAGCCCCTCCCACACCAGCCTCCCCTCCTCCTCCAGAAGACCCAGTACCTCCCCCACCAGCCTCCCCTCCTCCTCCAGAAGACCCAGTACCTCCTCCACCAGCCTCCCCTCCTCCCGAAGACCCAGCATCACCTCCACCAACCTCCACAACCCCTTCAGGAGAAGCGGCGCCATCTTTGCTTGCAGCAGCATCTCCACCTTCCCCGGAGGAGCAGGCACCTCCCCTGCCTCCCTCCCCCCCAGCCCCAAAACATGAAGAGCCCTTGCCACCCCTGCCATGCTCCCCTCCCCCGTCAGAGGCACCCGTCACCGTCTCCTCCCCCCCTGGAGACCCAGCTCCTCCCTCACCCTCCCCTCCAACTCCCGCACCCAGAGAGCCCACTCCTCCCCCTGCTACGTCTCCTCATCTTCCCGCTGCACCGGCCCCTCCGCTACACTCGCCCCCCGCCTCATGCACCACCCAAGACTCTGATGCTCCCCGAGTGCCTACTTCTGGTCCTACCGCGGCGCAAGCTCCTTCCGCGGAAGAGACGCTGGTGTGCTCCGTCCCGCAGCCCCTCCCTTTTCCACCGGGGGAACATCAACAGCCCCAGAGCCCAGAGGCCGGTCCCCCCAAGAAGCCGGGGAACGAAGAAGGACCGATTTCACCCAAAGATTGCGGCAGTGCCGGCCAGGGAAGTCGGAGTACGCCTCCACCGCCTCCTCCACCGACGTACCGCGCGGTGGTCTCTTCACCAGGCCCCACCTCCGGAGCCACGGGTACGGCCAGCGGTGAGTTACTCCACCTCCTGCACTTGGAGATTATTGTCACTTGCTCTCCCTGCCAGACTTCTTTCTGGTCGCACTCCAGTGTGGTATTTTCCTACGTTACCCAGAATGACTTTGCGACTCCCTTCTCTCAGTCGTGAGCTGCAAAACATTCTAGATGGTGTTACATTCTGGATATAGGAGGCTAGTAGCATTGCTAGAACGTCTCTTTATAAATGCCTGTTTCCCTTTTTGGAATATTGCAAAATAAGATGGTTTGTTGTGATTCTAAGACAGAATTCCTGTTGTTCCTTCGGGGATGAAACTAATATCATGCCTAAGATGCTACAGCAAGTCCAACACTACTGTAATACACTATGTGGTGCCTACTATCACTTAACTTCAGGTCCTCTTGCGTTAGATAACTCGAAGATGAAATACTACACATTTATTGTGTTTTTGATTTATTTGTCCTTTTAGTATTGGAGTTGGATAAATATCAGTTTCAGCAGTGACAGGAGGTTTGCAATACTGCCACGAGAACTGGAACAAGAATGTCAAATGAATCGATGTAATTTTGTAGTGGCATTTTGGCGGAGCAAGTTAGGCAGAGACTCTTCATCGTTTTTCAGTTCCCACTGTAATCTACAGACACAACATTGTGTTGAACCAAACTAAAGGTCACTCCATGATAACGACAATACAGAGAGAGCCAAGCTAGTAGACTGAGCCACTGACACAGCAGCTCATCCCGGCTTGCATCAGAGCAGGCGTTCTCACTCAGACTCTGCCGATAGGAGCTGCTATGGGAAAACTGTCAGCTTGATAAACAATGAACTCTTGATTGTGTTCATTTACCAGCCTCTTTCTGACTGAACGACCTGCATCTGTTCCTCTGTTTGTGGACTGACTTTCCACACACAGGAATAGACGCAAGCTGTAATGACAACTTGACTGTTGCAGTTGTTGTTGTGTTTGCCAAATGGTATTAGGGGAGATAAAGTAAATTAGGAGTCAATAATGCACATGGTTTGTGGTTTGAGATATGAATGTCCACTGTAAAACAATGAAATGCTTTAGAAAAGGTTCTTGTTTATTAACTGTATTTTGAATACTTTATTCATGTCCTTTGATTATTTATTTTCATTCTTAGGCTCCTCCTCTCCGGTCAGGCCCTCCACCCCGTCGTCTGTCAGCCCCACCCCCCCTCCACCTCCTCCCCGGCCCCCCTCGCGACCTAAACTCCCCCCGGGGAAGCCTACCACTGCCGGGGATGTGGTGAGTCTGAGACGCCACCTGCCCCACTCCAACGATGGCTAACACTTTCTAAATACGAGCAACCAAACATGTAGTAAAGATCATTACATTGCTCTCCCCCATCACCCCCCCCCCCCCCCCCCCCCCCCCCCCCCATCCAAACTCTCGATCCAGGGTCGGCTGTTCAACCCCCCTGTGCACTCGGCCAGCCCCCCGCCCACCGCCCCCCTGGCGCGTGCAGAAAGCACCTCGTCCATCTCCTCCAACAACTCGCTGAGCGCCGCCACCACGCCCACCGTCGGTAAAGAGCTCTCCGTGTCCGTGTCAGGTGTGTGTGCACCTGCTCCCCACCCCACCCCCCTCTGTCTGCCTTCCCTGCTCTCGGTTTCATTTGATTTAGTTTGATTTGATCGATTGTTCTTCCCGTGGTACAATCTTGGATCTTGTTGCTATTCGCAAAGCTTTACCGTTATTTCAGTTGTTGTTGACTCATATCACCACAGCATTTGTTGAAGATAGTTGAAACAATACTAGAGACAGGTTAATTAGATGATTGATATTGCAGAGTAAAAGGAAAGTGCATGCGGTTATACAATTACTGAACATGCATATAAAACAAATTCAGCTGACTTTATTAAGCAGGATATTAAATGGCCACAGTTGAGGCTGTCTAGAGAATGTCTAGTTTGTCGTGTCTCTGCAGTGCAGGGGTTTGCATGTACACTGAGTGTACACTAGATTAGCATGGTTTAGTCATTGTACATTAATCATCTGCTGCCTTTGCCTGCATCGGACGTTCCATAAAAAGAGAGCTTGCGTCTTTGGTTTGGCTACAGAACTGTGTTGTTGAAGTTACAGAGACACATCCAACATGTGAAACTGGACTATATTATTTCACACATCAAGCGTGTGAAATGGTAAAGCAGAGGGGAGTCGAGTTCTGTAGTGCACTGTCAACCTATGAAGCAACAGTCATAGTCCTCTTCAAGCTCTGCAATACCTTTAAACAATTTAAGATCTCTCAATGTATTGCTTGTTTTGAGGTTTTCATTCCATATTTGTCATTTAAGTCTGGGATTTACTTTTTGTAACCTTTTTTCGTTACATCACTTTCTTCATTCTTCTTCATTATTTTCTTCTGTCTGACATTCTTTATTATATTTTACCCCCTTGTCCATTGTCTGTTCTGTCTGTTGTTTCTCTTGGGCTCTATCAGAAGACGATGCTTATGTAGACAAGCTACCAACGTTTGAGAGACACTTTGATTCATTGGCAGGTATAGTAACTGCCCCCTGCGTGGTGGTGAGAGTGGTGGGGTTTCGAAGTTGTGTTTTTTTTTAATCATTTTTGTTCAGAGTTAGACATTTTGCTAATGCATTTTACTCAGAATGCATTGGCGATAAAATAGCACAGGTTATTATTCAGTGGTTTTTGTACCTTTCCCTGTCATTGTCTTCATTTGTACATTCAAACATGTTGAACCTGATGTTTGAAGACTTATTTTTATCGCTGGTCTAAGGGACATCAGATACATAGGGTTTTATCTATTAATTTCTCTAATATAGCTTTTTACTGGGCTCTATCATTGTTAAAGCTATTAATAAAGCTTTAGGCATTCATCAACACTCATTTTTATGTTTCCATTAAAGTGGAACATCTTCACTGATAACGGTATACTTTGAACGGAACACATCATTATTTTGTTTTATTTGCAATGGGACCATTTGCACACTCGTATGTCCCTGAGTATATCTCTTTCTCTCATCTTTACTCTGTCTCAGACACCACACATTTGAAACATACCACAGTCTTGATTGTATTAATAACAAAATGTCTGAGTTTTTTCATCTACCCAGACAGTCTTTGTCATCCCTCTCTCTTCCTCTCTATCTCTATCTCTCTCTCTCACCCCCCCCCCCCCCCCCCCCCCGTTGCATCTGTAATTGTCTTTCCCGCGTTACCATGGCAATCTCCCGTCTCCTGGTTCTCGCCGACAGACCTTGTGTGTGTTTTCAACACAGCACAGTGCCAGCTTTTATGGGTTTCGTAACGCACCTTTAAACCTGGAGAGAGCCCCTCAAGGTCTTCCATATGTTCCCTCTCTGCCTCTGTCTCTCGTTGTACAAGACCATAGTGCCGCTCCCGGCGAAAGCCGTTTGAAGCCTGGCATGAGAATGAAGCTGTGGAGTGGCCAGAGTCTGGCATATTCATGCCAGACTCTCGAGTAGAGCAGGGCCACCTCGGGTTCAAGCCAAGTCTCTTGTGTCGCCCCGTGGGTCCCCAGCCCCGGCGCCGCCTCCATCACCCCTGCTCATCTCCACACCCACTCAACCTCTTGACACCCACCCTCAGCACCTGCACCTCAAACCACTCGCTCAAACCCCTTTCCCCATCTCAACACCTGGCTGCCTTCTCCTTTTTCCTCATCGGGTGCCTCCCATTGATTATGTCCTCCATTGTGACATTGTTGCTTTTAGCTAGCACTAAGTGATTTTGCTAGTCACACTAGCAGTAGCATAGCAGGTACATAGGTACATAGCATAGGCTAGCCGCTAGAGCGTATCTCATTCGAGTTTATTCATGCATACATGAGACAGTCCAACGTCACTGTGTGCTAAAGGTCCATGTCTGGACCCCATTGTTAGTTATGTAAGAAGGTTAAATTATAGTAATGCTCGTTGTAGCGCGTCACATCGTTCTTCTTTGTCCTCCCTGTCTTCCATTCCAATCTCAACAGTGACCTCTACAGGGTGACGACACAACCGCACTGCCTTATAACATAAAGAGGAGGCCGGCTTATGTTAAGGTTGAGAATAATAGACCATGGTCAAAAGTGGCAATGTATATTATTCAAGTTTTTATATATACACACACAAATATGAATAAAGCATACTATTTATTTTACATAGCAAGAACCAATTGATCTTGAGGATGGTTTTGTATAAAAAAACGTTTGCAGTGACAAGGACAAAACCTTGCTTCTAGCCCCTCATCACCCTCAACCTGCATCTCCATAAGACTCCAGGCTAGACACTTCTGAGTCCACCATCAAGAAACAACCACCTATGGTTCCACATAATCCCTCTTGTTAGGGATTTGTCCTCTCTCTCTCTGTCTCTGTCTCTGTCTCTGTCTCTGTCTCTGTCTCTGTCTCTCTCTCTCTCTCTCTCTCTCTCTCTCTCTCTCTCTCTCTCTCTCTCTCTCTCTCTCTCTCTCTCTCTCTCTCTCTCTCTCTCTCTCTCTCTGTCTGTATCTCTCACTCACTGCCACCACCATACCGTACGGCTAACCTCCGCTGTGACATGAGACGGATGTGCCATGTGAGACTCAACACTCTACTCTCCTTCTCTCTCCCCCTCCCCCTCATCCCTCCACCACTTTCCTTGCTCCCTTCTCTTTTTTTCTTTACCACCCTCCCTCCTCACCCACCTCTACGATCCTCCGCCCCCCCCACCCCTCCTTGACTCACTCCTGCCTCCCCCCTTACTTCCCCTTCCCAACACAGAGAATGACCAGCCGTCCCTGGTATGGTTTGACAGAGGGAAGTTTTATTTAACATTTGAAGGTAAGTTGTCCTCTACTGTGCCAGGGCTAACTTGAGAATCATATGTGCAAGCTGCCCACCACGGCCCCTCCTCCTCTATTCTCCTTCCTGCCTCCCTTTCATTTCTCCTTCTTTGCATCCCTCCATCATTCTCTTACCATCTCTATGCCCTGCCTGAGACCACTTTCACCAGTCGGCCGTGCAATGGCCTAGAGTCTCTCTCTCTCTTTCTCTCTCTCTCTCTCTCTCGCTCTCTCGTCATTCTGATCTCATCTGCGGTGGCTGTCCCTCATACCACTGGAAACTCTTCATTCTTCATGTTTCCTACCAATATTCTGGTGTTTTACTTTAAGATTGTTTCTCCCTGACTTTGGCTTTGATCTGTGGCTCTTTGACTGGCTGTGCTGGGGTCAACACGGCTCTAACAGCACACTATGGAGTCTGCATGGAGCTCTCTTCGGCCCCATTATCTCTCTTTCTCCTTCTCCTTCTCCTTCTTCTTCTTCTTCTTCTCCTTCTTCTTCTTGCTTTCACTTGTCAGCCTGATGTGTAGATGGATAACTGGGAACGTTGATTCAAATGTTAATGTGCAATATATACTGTAATATTCAGTATATTGACACTAGGATTGAAAGAACATTGAAATGTCCGTCCTCTCTATCTGTCTGTGCTCTAAAGTCATCTCACCTTAATGGCACTAATATTCGTTCTCACTTCAAGTCTATACCCTTCATTTCATCCATGTCATTTTCTACATGATAATTTTCCGTCTGTGTCACATGCATACACCTGAATAGGAAATATTGGATGATAAAGTCTTGAGTTACATTTAGACTGAGACATAGACATGTAGACAGACTGTGTATATGTTCTGTTTTAGCTGTGCCATCTCAAAAGTTTTTTGAGGGACTGCATTGATGAGTGAGGCTAAACTAAGGCTAGGGCTGTGACTATCCAGACAATGATCACTTTCCTATCATAATATGTCAGATATCCTTACCCTTACCTTATATAGCCTTATTATTTTATGCAACAAACCACAATTGTGCAAAATTGCCTGCAATTTAGAGCTGTAATATCATATACTGATCGTCAATAGTCACAATGTTATATAGTGTGTGTGTGTGTCTGAGCGAGTGTGGTAGTCTTCTCATTACCAGTATTTGTAATTGTCCCCAGGCTGCTCCCGGGGGCCCAGTCCTCTGACCATGGGTGCCCAGGACACGCTGCCTGTGGCAGCCGCCTTCACAGAAACGGTCAACGCCTTCTTTAAAGGAGCAGACACCGACAAGTACGTCCACAACACACAAACTCTCACGTCCAATACATCTCCATGCATCTTTCAGTTCAGGAGAGGATCAAGGTGGGGGGGGAGTTAGGCAAGATGTGTGATCTGTTACTCGGTTGAGACAAGAATTCAGTGTCAAAGTTTCCAAAGACACATCTTTCATAGAATGAGAGTACTTCCAATTATCATCAAACAAAAAGGTGGTTTGAATATTGTGCAAAATGTTGACGATATTGCACAGCAGCAGAACTAGCCATTTTCACGAGCACATGAAGAGAAAACACACAGGTGCTAAACTAGATGACGGATTGCCAGAAAAGAACAAAGAAAATGCATTGCTATGTGTTTATTCATATTTATTAAATTATCAACCCCTTATTGTTTGTACGTTGGACTTTTTTGTAGCTTTTACCCTAGTTTAAACATTGAAATAATTTTCATTATCAAAACCTTTAACCTCCGCTCGCCTCAACCTCTTATTTCTATGGTAGCAACTGACCACCATGTTGATCAAATAAATCCTGCGGGAGAACACTTGAAACCTCATTATCATTATTATCCCAGCAGCTTAACATGTCTCCCATTTTGAAATGCCACTTGTTAACCAACATCTTACATTTGTCTGTACCTCTCCTGTCATTTTCACACATCCATCACATCTCTCTCTCTCTCTCTCTCTCTCTCTCTCTCTCTCTCTCTCTCTCTCTCTCTCTCTCTCTCTCTCTCTCTCTCTCAGGTGCGTGGTGAAGATCATAGGCGAGATGGTGTTGTCGTTTCCTGCGGGGATCACGCGTCACTTTGCCAATAACCCGTGTCCCGCCGTGCTAACCTTCAGCATAACCAACTACAGCCGCCTGGAGCATGTGCTGCCTAACCCCCAGTTGCTCTGCTGGTAAAGGCACCACTTTAACCCCATCACCAGGCCACCAACATGTCTCTGTAATACAACGTCAAATGTCATATCACGTGTTTTTCTTTAGCTATATTATGTATTGTTCTGATGTCACATATCCAAAAAGGTTGTATTTTGCTCAAACCACACTAAAGTCTGAACCACTTTGTAGCAATAATAGCATATACTATATCACAACATAAAAATAATAGATGATGGCTGCATTATTTGTTATCCCCCAAAGGGCAGCTCACACATGGTTTATTGTATTTAGAAAGGGATCTGTCAAAGTGTCTCCCTGAACACACAGCAGTCTTGCTGCTCATGCTGTGAGACACCTCTGGGTCAGCACGGCCCGTTCTTGCTCAGTTAATGTTGAATTAGTCAAACTCATTTCACAGAGTCTTACAGGATACGGTTGTTAAGGTTGCTCCATTAGCCATGCTGTTGTAGCCTGTGTCAGGCCTCGACCAGCCCCCAAAGCAGTCTGATTAGACTCTCTGATTGGGTTTGTATTATTTTTTTATTCGTGTGGTCCTACAAAAAAATGAAACATATTTATATATATTTTAATTTATGTTGTTTCAATTCAACTTTTATTTTGATCCACTGTGTTTCTGCTAAACCATCCCAAAAAATGCATCAACAGTTTTGCACTATAGGTATACATGACACAGCTCTGTTAGATTTAGAAGAAAATGTATGTATTGGTTACAATTGAAGTAGATGACAGGTTCTCCTCCTCAGAGGTTGAACCCTGGTGTCACGTCTACGATTGATTACGATTGTATATAGCAATGTGCCATTCATTAATATAATTGGTCTTGAATGATGACAATCTACTAACTAATCTAAACCAAATCCCAATGGAAATATTAATGTTCAATTAGTTCTTGTACATAATGCACCCTGAATAAGGATGAGCTCATGGTGTACAAAAAATCCTTATTGATTAAGCCCTTGCCATTTGTGACTTACCGTGATATCCAGATGATGTAAATGCCCAAAAGCATGCTTTTAATCCATATGCCATTTTATTTGAGTATATAGTCAACAGTGCACCAAGACGCTGTGCTAACTCTCGATGTGTCCCGCCCCACCCAGCGACACCACCACACAGGCCAAGGGCGATGCCAAGGACTTCTGGGTGAACATGCCAAACCTGATCAGCCACCTGAAGAAGGTGTCCGAGCAGAAGCCTCAGGCCACCTACTATAACGTGGACATGCTCAAGTACCAGGTGACCTCAAGGCACATTATTATGCTGGGTTCACAGTTCCAAGTGCAGCACGTCCCCACGCCACAACATATAGACACGACGCAGATCTTCACAGGGCTGCCTGCATTTATACCTCCATACCACGTTAACACAAGGGAGACTGTACACAAGGGAGCGATGGAGGGTTTTGACCCCAAATGTACATGAACCAAACAGCAAATCTGAAACTGAAAATCGTGGGACAGATCTGCTCCATTGAAAAGATGTTGAAAAAGCAATACATTCATTTGAAAAAGAAGCATTCAAATGAACTGCTGAAAAGCTGTTGGTACATTAAACCAACTAAATTACAGTGTTTTGATTTTGCTGGGTGCATTCATTTTATTCTCATGTCTGGCCATCCAAAACAAAACATGTTCCCATGTAAGTGTAATCGGATTAATTGTAATGTTAGTTTGCATATATGCCTTAGCTGAGTGTGTGTGTGTGTGTGTGTGTGTGTGTGTGTGTGTGTGTGTGTGTGTGTGTGTGTGTGTGTGTGTGTGTGTGTGTGTGTGTGTGTCTCCAGGTGTCGACGCAGAGTCACCAGTCCACGCCCCTGAACCTGGTTGTGAGCTGGAGGTGTGAGGCCGCCAGCACGGACCTCAGGATAGACTACAAGTACAACGGCGACGCCATGTCCGCCCCTGTGGCCCTCAACAATGTCCAGTTCCTGACCCCTGTCGACGGGGGCGTGTGCAAGCTGCAGGCTGTGCTCCCCACTGCCCAATGGTACAGTCTGGCCTTCACTCACCAGCACTGCTAATGGTTCACTCACTTACACTGCTTATCTGTTAAGTGAGGGGTGGTGATGTTGTCGAGGTGAAGCCAATGTTGCTTACCACATCTGAAGTACATGTGTCAAAGTCTCAGACTACAGAAGATTAGGCAGATAGTTAAAGAATTATTGTAGTGGTAGCCAGGGTAAAGCAGGGAGAATGCCCTTTGCTGAACGTTTTTTATTCTCAAAAACAGGATGGGACTCATCACGATAAATGTATCTTTAAGGTACAAGACAGGCATTGTTTAGTTTTGTATCATGTCCAACATTTCCAATTGTATACTCAGAAGCCAATGTTCTTCTCCTGTAATGTCAGTCTAGCATCTGACCGATAAAGTTACATTAGGTGTCATAGACAAGGCAGTGCTTCTGTCAGCAGAATCCTTCCAAACGATTCATTTGAAAAGTATACTTTTTCCTGGAACATCTTTCTATAAGCGGATGTGAGGTACGTGAAGTAGTATCAGTGCACTAACCTCTGAAATCATGCAAAGCTTATTATTGCCCATTGGACAAAAGAGATGTATTGCACTGAAGGTAAACATCTTGCTGGCATGGCAGTAGACACATTACTTATCCTGTTGGTTGTTTCAGAGGGAATTTGAAAAAGAAACTGAATTATTCTGGCTTTGCTCTTTGAGGGATATTTAGCTTTTCTTTTTTCCTTTTTTGTGACAGGAATGCGGAGCACCAACGAATCCTTTGGAAGATTCCGGATATTTCACAGAAGTCTGACAATGGAGGTGCGTCCACATATAAATACCATAGATATAAATTCCAAGTGTTAAAATTTCCAAAATTTAAGGCAATCCAAACATTCCCTTGCTTTTTTCATATTAACATGCACAATTATTTCTAGCCTGTGCACATGAACATTCATCAGTGTTCACTGATGCCCTCTTCTGTCTGAAGATGGTTCCGTATTTGTTATGACACCAAAAAAGATGTATCTTTATGGTTAACTACAACCATGGAAGCATGCCATCGCCTTATATAGATGGTTGAGAGATGGTTTCATATTTATAGATGAGGCTTTGTCCACAGACAGCCTGACTTACTTATGTTTGTTGTGGTGGCCTTGATACTCTAAGGGTTCATGTTGACTTGCATACTGACTTGAAGTCTGAAAGGTGAAGAAAACAGACCTCTCTCAGCTCTCGAGTTGGGAACTTTGGCTAAACCAATCACAGCGTTATATTTTCTAACCCCACCCTGGGTACTCCCCCCCCCTTCCCCAGGTGTTGGCTCATTGCTGGCGCGCTTCCGGCTGTCGGAGGGCCCCAGCAAGCCGGCCCCGCTGGCCGTACAGTTCACCAGCGAGGGGAGTACCCTGTCGGGCTGTGACATTGAGCTGGCCGGGCCCGGGTACCGCTTCTCACTCATCAAGAAGAGGTTTGCCGCAGGTCAGTCTGTCCACCCTGTGTTAATGAGGAGGTCAGTCTGTCCACCCTGTGTTAATGAGCAGGTCAGTCTGTCCACCCTGTGTTAATGAGCAGGTCAGTCTGTCCACCCTGTGTTAATGATCAGGTCAGTCTGACCACCCTGTGTTAATGAGAAGGTCAGTCTGTCCACCCTGTGTTAATGATCAGGTCAGTCTGACCACCCTGTGTTAATGAGAAGGTCAGTCTGACCACCCTGTGTTAATGAGCAGGTCAGTCTGTCCACCCTGTGTTAATGAGCAGGTCAGTCTGACCACCCTGTGTTAATGAGAAGGTCAGTCTGACCACCCTGTGTTAATGAGCAGGTCAGTCTTTCCACCCTGTGTTAATGAGGAGGTCAGTCTGTCCACCCTGTGTTAATGAGAAGGTCAGTCTGTCCACCCTGTGTTAATGAGCAGGTCAGTCTGTCCACCCTGTGTTAATGATCAGGTCAGTCTGACCACCCTGTGTTAATGAGAAGGTCAGTCTGACCACCCTGTGTTAATGAGCAGGTCAGTCTGTCCACCCTGTGTTAATGAGCAGGTCAGTCTGACCACCCTGTGTTAATGAGCAGGTCAGCCTGTCCACCCTGTGTTAATGAGAAGGTCAGTCTGTCCACCCTGTGGTAATGAGCAGGTCAGTCTGTCCACCCTGTGTTAATGATCAGGTCAGTCTGACCACCCTGTGTTAATGAGAAGGTCAGTCTGACCACCCTGTGTTAATGAGCAGGTCAGTCTGTCCACCCTGTGGTAATGAGATGGTCAGTCTGTCCACCCTGTGTTAATGATCAGGTCAGTCTGACCACCCTGTGTTAATGAGAAGGTCAGTCTGTCCACCCTGTGTTAATGATCAGGTCAGTCTGACCACCCTGTGTTAATGAGAAGGTCAGTCTGACCACCCTGTGTTAATGAGCAGGTCAGTCTGTCCACCCTGTGTTAATGATCAGGTCAGTCTGACCACCCTGTGTTAATGAGAAGGTCAGTCTGTCCACCCTGTGTTAATGAGCAGGTCAGTCTGTCCGACCTGTGTTAATGAGCAGGTCAGTCTGACCACCCTGTGTTAATGAGAAGGTCAGTCTGTCCACCCTGTGGTAATGAGATGGTCAGTCTGTCCACCCTGTGGTAATGAGAAGGTCAGTCTGTCCACCCTGTGTTAATGAGCAGGTCAGTCTGACCACCCTGTGTTAATGAGCAGGTCAGTCTGTCCACCCTGTGTTAATGAGAAGGTCAGTCTGACCACCCTGTGTTAATGAGAAGGTCAGTCTGTCCACCCTGTGTTAATGAGCAGGTCAGTCTGTCCGACCTGTGTTAATGAGCAGGTCAGTCTGACCACCCTGTGTTAATGAGAAGGTCAGTCTGTCCACCCTGTGGTAATGAGATGGTCAGTCTGTCCACCCTGTGGTAATGAGAAGGTCAGTCTGTCCACCCTGTGTTAATGAGCAGGTCAGTCTGTCCACCCTGTGTTAATGAGCAGGTCAGTCTGTCCACCCTGTGTTAATGAGCAGGTCAGTCTGACCACCCTGTGTTAATGAGCAGGTCAGTCTGTCCACCCTGTGTTAATGAGCAGGTCAGTCTGTCCACCCTGTGTTAATGAGCAGGTCAGTCTGACCACCCTGTGTTAATGAGCAGGTCAGTCTGTCCACCCTGTGTTAATGAGCAGGTCAGTCTGTCCACCCTGTGTTAATGAGCAGGTCAGTCTGTCCACCCTGTGTTAATGAGCAGGTCAGTCTGTCCACCCTGTGTTAATGAGCAGGTCAGTCTGACCACCCTGTGTTAATGAGAAGGTCAGTCTGTCCACCCTGTGTTAATGAGCAGGTCAGTCTGACCATCCTGTGTTAATGAGCAGGTCAGTCTGTCCACCCTGTGTTAATGAGCAGGTCAGTCTGTCCACCCTGTGTTAATGAGCAGGTCAGTCTGTCCACCCTGTGTTAATGAGCAGGTCAGTCTGTCCACCCTGTGTTAATGAGAAGGTCAGTCTGTCCACCCTGTGTTAATGAGCAGGTCAGTCTGACCACCCTGTGTTAATGAGCAGGTCAGTCTGACCATCCTGTGTTAATGAGCAGGTCAGTCTGTCCACCCTGTGTTAATGAGCAGGTCAGTCTGTCCACCCTGTGTTAATGAGCAGGTCAGTCTGTCCACCCTGTGTTAATGAGCAGCCAGTATCGTATATATTTATACACCAACAGGTTAAGTGGATAGTGTAAACAGCTGCTGCAATGGTAACTCAAATCATGTGTTCGGACGTTCAATCCAATATGTTTAAGGACCAACCATCTTGGTACTTCTTGACCCAAAATGTGATGTTGTTATTCATATTATAATGGTGAACAGCAACAATAGTGCGGCTTGCGAGACATCATGTAAAACCCTCCTATAATCTAGTCAGTGAGATTTGGTATGTTTACCTATCTGAAGTAATGAAGGCAGTTCCATTTTTTTACTGCTTCTATAGGCTAGCAGAAACCTCAACTCTATGGAGGGTGCTCGACTGTCCGTGTTGTAGCACAAAGTTAAAATATTCGCCGAGCCTCAATTCAGGATGGCGAACGCTAGTGTCAGCTCACCACTTTCACTCATAAATCATGACATCATTCTTTGTACATTGAATGTGTACAATGTACAGAGAAACGGTTAGTGCGTCCTATCAGGGCGCAACACTGATGGTGTCAGTTTTTATTTTTCATTGGAGCCCTGGGGTTTAGATAATTTAAAGTCATTTGATGGTTCCCGTGTGGGGAAGTTCCTCCAACCCTCAGGGAATATACTCATTATGCTGCGCTCACATGGATTTAGGCAGACAGACAACACCTTTTGGGATGGCATGGGATAAACAAACAAACAGTCCGACAGAATGGCACGATGGCAAAAACAAAACACGCATGACGATATGTGTTATGGTTGTCATATTGTTATAAAGAATTGAAAATAAATATTAATTACAATGATCATATAATTCCAGGTGTTGTTGCACCAAAATGAATAGCTTATCAGCATCCAGATCGCCCATGTTTTCTCCATGTGTGAGGGAGCTACGTAACATCCTGTTTTAAATTCCATCACAGGACGGCAAAAAGTTGAAATATTTAAACTTTTGACAGCTCCGCCGTCTACTTACTGATTGATGACCGTATAATTACAGTGACCATGTATTATCTTTTATTGCCATGTTTCAAATACATTGTCTCATGAATATGCTTAATTTCTGGCTTCTCAGGAAAATACCTGGCAGACAATTAAGTGCGGACAGCTACTGAGAACAGTACTACTGAACACTGGAACACTACAGACCCTCTCTGTGGATTAAGACTGCCCCAGAGGGATGGAGGGCAGACCAAAACACCACAACAGACATGATGGATGCACCCCCGCACCACCACCACCACTACCACCACCACCACCACCCTTCACCCCATGTTGAACCCCCTCCTTTCAGAGTGAGACAAGGTCATGCAGCCTCACCCAGCAGTATTGTATAAATTGCATAAAGCGTCGTGGAACTGTTTTTAGGTCATGTAATGATATTGTACCCGTACAAAACCTGTATTTAATTCATGAACATCGGTATTGCTGTGCCGTTAGGACCCTCTCTCTCTCTGGTTTCACCTGCCCTTTCTATGGTCTCTCTCTATGCCCCCCACCCCCACCCCCCACCCACTTCCACGCCCAGGTCTGTCATAATGTGGTGGTGTGTTCTACTATATCACTGCAGCTGCCTCTCCAGTGCCACACACATGAGTTTTAGCCCTTTTTGTTCTACTGTAAATTACACACGCTCGCGTGGTTGTCGATCCTTGAAGGAAGAAACTTGATACAGGCATGGATGACTCTGACATCTCTAACGCTGGGTTGCCTTGTCTGTAATACTGACCAAGGCAGCCGGATGTGAAGCTTCGGGCCAACAACGGTTGAATAAAACAGGTAAAATAACAGCACTACATTAAGTTATTGTTCTGCGCCGGCCCCCCTCTGAGCTCAACAACTGCTGCAGTCGTCCTAACTGTCCGCAACTTTGCCGGCACATCGATGCTGCTAACTCGATGATGGTGACACATGGAGTCACATAGAAACATGAGTAACCGTTCGGTACGGCTGGCTCAAAATATACCTAGTGGTAATACAGGGTCAAGTGGCACTCGGTTTGGAGAAAATCCCGTAGATGTATTTTTATGTTATTATAAATGCACTGATACTACTATAAATTATTATTTCTCTGGAGAAGCATGCAGTCAGTGTTTAGCAGTTGGGCAGCTGCAATGATAAAAACGAGTTCCTGGTTGCAAAATATCAAAACGTTTTCCCAGAAGAAGAAATAACATGTATAAAGTGTCATTTTAAATCAAATAATATATATAAATATCATATATATAGATATATATCTATATATCTAACGTCTAGATATATATCAACGTCTAGATATATATCTATATATATCCTAAAGGGCGTTTGGTGTTTTCCTTGTATTGTCAAATAGCCTTTCTGTTGTCCAAGAACAACAGCGATAGACTCCAGAGTACATTACAGCATTCTATTTTTATTTATTGACGACGATTTGTTGTAAAAGGTTATTCTGTATATGAATAGAGTTTGAATGGATCACACTTAAGAACCCTTATAGGTATGAATATTTGATTCTCTTGTTTTGTTTATATGTGTAGTTGGGTAACCTGTGTACAGTATATAAGGTCAGATTTTTTGAATTTATTTGAGATATAATTTTTTTAATCCAAGTGCAACAGAAGATTTGAAATATATATATATCTATCGGTGAAAAGAAAATCTTACTGGATGCTGTGTCATGCTTCGTAAAAGCAGTGTTATTTCGAGTTATTTACCTCGTGGGCAGGTTTAAACATCAGCTATGGTCAGGACAATGAGGACAAAATGTAACCAGTTTACATTGTAGCATGACTTTTTCTTATTTTGTTTTACTGCTATACCATCACTGGGACCACAGTATTTTCTGCGACCAGCTCAACCTTTCTTTTCCACTAGCTGTAGGTCTGAAAGAAAAGACAATGCACCTGAATTGACATTTGCTTTCGTATGCCTGGTCCAACATTTAGAAAGATCCATAACTTTGACCTTATGTTGCCAGTCATATGCCTGTTTCCACTCTGTGCTGGTGATCGGTGCAACCTCCTCTAGGGCCTAGGCAGCATGAGCACACCAAGGTACACCAATCCGGCGCTTGAATCCATGGCTTTATTTTGCATAATGGTTAATGGTCTCTGTGAGATGACACGACGAAGGACTGGAGGACGGTTAAGCTGACCAAAATGTTTTGTTTTTGTATTTTATGTGTGTATCCCCAGATGGTCCTCTATTAAAGACAATAAGCTAAATATTTTTTAAATGGACAAAAAAAGAGGGAATAAACCTATGATGTTGTTTTAATGTGAATAACACTGTGCTCATTTGGAACTTCCTGAATGCTCTGGTACTCAACGGGTTAAGAACAAAACGTACATTTGAACTTGAACTTCAAAGTGTATGTGCTGTAAGTGGGCTGCATTGGTTGTTTATATTTTTGACAAGTGTCACCATTGTCTGTACTATAGAGTGGCCACAGTTGCGCCTTATTGGCGGGATCTACACCGAAATGCACCGACCACGACAACCATTTACACGCAGCTTTTGTATGACATGGCATAGCATAACGTCGGCTCCTCTATGCAAGTCACGGCTCTTTTACTTTCATTCAACCTTTTTTTGAAGCATATAGCTAACCAGCATGGTGGCTGTTGTCTGTTGAGTTTAGTCTGCTGGGAGTGGGGTAAAAACAAACCAACGTCTAGCTCATGTTTGTAACATTGAATCTGTTTCTACTGACACCCTACTACGGTTCCTGTGTAGACCGATCCCATGGGAGCATTCTGGGTATTATTGGAAGGTGCAGTACCATCAAGAATTGTCTGGTAGCGTTGAGCTGTCCAAGACATGATTTAGGTGCTACTTAACATCTAAAGCTAACTGGATGCGTCAAGTAATGCTGCAAGAAGGCTAGCAGCGACTGTGCTATCTCCATTTTGAGACCAATAGCGATCGGTGCAACCTGTTCACGACACTGGCAGCCATTTTTAAGTCCATTATTAAGCATATTACTAGGAAATATGTATTTTCCAAGCATGATATGGTTGGGTAATATGGGCTAATGGGGATCTTTCTTTCTTTTACATGAATATCTGGCTCAGATAACAGCAATTAGCAACAGGATGTCCTCAACAATGGCTGCCTGTGCAGTGGCATGTTGCACCGCCCCATCGGCCTATGTTGACGTTTAGAAGAGTAGGGATTGTTTGTGTGCTGCTGTGAGACAGAATGCTTTTGGTGGTGTATCGTTGACTTGACCCATGTGTAAGCTGTTCGTACAGTACATAACAACGCTAAGATGAGCTGAAAAAAAACCTAGTTTGCTTCTTTTCAAGACCAATAAAAGTTATAACTGGACATGTGTGTATGTGTGTACATTCAGTCTCATGCTTATTGAAACAAATGTACACATTATGGGTCAAGTAGTTCATGTCGATTGGAAAATAAGCACAGACAAATATGCAATAACTTTTATTTCACAAAAGTGGCAAAATTATACAATATTTCACATATTATAAACAGATTCAAAGTAGATATCGAAATGCCCTGGGCTAATTTTTCTACTGATTGCTGCAAGTTGTTAGCCAACCCAACTGCAAAACTGTACACAACCAGTGACGGGCGGGGTCCTCTGATCCCCTCGTCACACATCAATCACATTTCAAGTCCACATGAACTAAAAGTTTAACAAAAAACTAAAACATCTTTATCTGAAAATGTAAAAGTAGTTGTGATTTAAAATATATATTAAACCAGTGTACATTTTCTCTATAGGCCTTTATTAATTTTAGGTTCTTTAGTTTGTGAAATGGTGTCATCATGGTTACTTGGAGGGAGAGAGAGGGGCCTCAGCAGAGGAAGCGAAGGTCACTCTTCCTGCAGCCCACCTGGCAGCAGACAATGGTCAGTATATTATTCATGTCCCGTCGGGTCAGCTCTGTGGCCACACTACGTCCCACACTCTCCAAGCTGCCCTGGTCTCCTGTGAACAACACATAGCTATAAAGATTTACCGAGATGAGACATGATAGCTCTATGTTCCTTAAACCAGCCAGAAAAGTGCAGAATTGCTGTAGAATTGTCAAAAAAGCAAGTTTGTTTGTTTCAGTGTTCTGTAAAGCGCTTTATAAAAACAATGAATTATTAATAGTATTATAAGTTGAAGCTATATAATTATTATCAAACGCATTACATTAATTAACATTAAAGAAGGAAAGGCCAAATGAAACGTACCACCCCTGTCGTGAATGGGCTAATTAGGTTTATTCATTGGAGAGTTTCTGTGTCTGCATTAGTTATGTTTGTGTATAGGCTGCAGATATGTAATCATCCTGCCTCTATCATCCTCCATGTACATCCTGACGATTTCTCCAGGTCTCCTTTATGCCTCGTGTTGATTAGCAGATCCAGATGCACACATGGAGTGTGTGTGTGTGCGTGCGTGTTTCTGTATGTGCGGGCGTGTGTGTCTGTGGCTGAGCAAGCCCCTGTGAGAGCAGGCCTCTCCATCAGATAATCATTTGACATACAAGTTTGTCTTTGACCTAATAAGCCAGACCAGAATTGAATGAGTGTGTCCTGGTGCTGGAGCAGATGCCTGGCTGCACAACGGGCACATGTCAGTCACTCGCCTGATGTTCAATGGAAGGCCAATGGGTAGCGCTTTCCCACAGGGTAGAGACTAATAGAGACATTAGTGATTGTTGCCGTCATAATATCATTGCACCACAGAATATTTTGCACTTCAGCTTGTTGAAAAAATTGTGCGGCCATGAGCAACTACTAATAAGTAATGTTGTGATTGTTTTATCATCTAGGTGGACACTTGGGGAAAATAGGAAAGTCTTTGTTTACAATTATCATGATGTTCAAACTAAATGCATTCAAAGATTGTTGACCAAAAGATTTTGGGTATTGTTTTTTAGATAAAGTATATAGCAAATAATTTAGGAGTGGAAACAAATCAATATCTATCAAATCAACTAAACTACAAATAAAGAAAACAAAACCAATGGTTATCAAATCATAACAATATGCACACATCCTAAAAACTTGCTTGCTTAGTGTCAATGAGTCTGAACAATAGAGGTTTTCACAATGATGTTAATATTGAACATCAAAGCACAACCCAAAGTATACCCTGTGACATGTGCGCATGATGATGTATGAATAAGAGAAATACAAACATTTATTTACTCTTATCAACTCCTTCCCCTTAGCATCCATCAATCAACGTCAATAAACCTCCACTGGTGTTCTAGTGGTGGGGTGAGTGGGTAGGAGGGGTGGGAGAGCGCGCGGTGGGGGTGCTTACCTTCTGTTTCAGGCTCGGGGAGCAGGCGTCTCCACCGGGACCCCCCGCAGGTGTACACCACGGCCCTCAGGAACTCACGGCCGCACAACTTCACCGCCTTCACCTCGGCCCCCACCTGGCTCGCGCTGCACAGGAGCGCGCACAACACCACCGCCACGACCAGCGAGCAACGCATGACGACGGCTGCACTTCTCAAGGATGGCTAGGGTATACTTTGAAATACTCTTTCTTGCAGACCGCAGCGTCTCTCTGTCTCAGTAGGTTCTTCTGGGAGGCGAGTCCTGTGTTCTGCTTTCTGTTGCAATGTGGTTGATCTCATCTGCAGGCCCGAGTGTGTGAGTTTGGACTGGTCTGTTCTGGTCCCACTGCAGGGGGTTTATATATATCCACGTCCCAGCTACCTCTAGCAGGAGCCGTTGACTGCCCCCCCCCCCCCCCCCGGCCTATTAGGAACTGCCTTGGCCAATCCCCTTTTACACACACACACACACACCATTCCCCTCATCTTTACCTGCGTTGTGTAGTTAAATCTTTTTCCTTTTAATTGGTTTCCGGTCATCCATCACCATTTGGGTTTGAGAGTCCTGAGGATAGTGTGTGTGTGTGTGTGTGTGTTGAGGGAGGGGCGCAGCAGACAATCACATTACATGCAAGGGAGTGGGCGGTGCGGAAGGTGGCCTGGCACATAGACTTTGCCGTGATAACGTTTTAACGGCCTAATTGCTCTGACCTTCTCCCTGCAGCGTGCTGTCTGAAACCCTGCATGGTGATTCCTCACATGATTATAAGGAGGGGTTATGACCGCATGTTGCCGTAGAGCTCAGTTTGTTAGAAAGAGACAGAGTCAATGTTGACAATCCATCATGCTGGGTCGTTAAGGTGGTGTTGATGGTGCGGGGGGCGTTCATCACATTACTTCATCGCTGGAGGTCCCACTTAGGTCCTCACTTACGTTTTTATATGTTTGTATGAGGGAGGGTGGTAAACCTGAAGTGCTTGGCCCTGTTTGAGTCTCTGAACGGAGTCTCTACAAGTGTGTTGTAAAGGCCCTGACACACCAAAACAACGTCAAAGAACTAGCCGTGATGAAGACCGACTGTTGCGTTGCCTTTCGTCGCCTGGGTCTTGGCCAAAAATTTGCACTTAAACACACCGCAAAGACTACAGCCAACGGCCAACTAGCACGTAAGTTCTGCATTTGCGTGAGAGGAAATAACTCTCCCGACCAGCAGGTGGCCGTAGTCTGTCAGAAAGGTACCGGATGACCTAGCGTTTGCCTGCCGTTTCACTTCACTCTGGCTCAGACTGAGTCGTAATAAAGCTACAATTTACTACTACATAGCTACATATAATTTGAAACGTTTCCCCTGAGCAAAATAAATGAACCACATTCAAGCAGCGCAATGTTATTATAGGAAGAACGACACAACTACATGAAATAAGCGTGGAGGTAAAAATTGGACTTTCACAATTTAGTAGATTTTGCCCAGGGTGAAAGCAACAGCAGTATGAAACGTTAGAGCATAACGTCTTTTTAGTTAGATTTACGATATGAGGACACAATGGTCAAGTCAGTTGTACTTTTGAATCATAAAATGTTTATGTCCATGCTTATTTTATTATGTTGTCGTACATCCTATAATAACATTACGCACGCCGCGCAATGTAAGAAGTTGAATGTGGTTGTTTCTGCAGACACTAATTAAAACAAGAAATATGTACATTGTGTTTTTTAGGCAAAACAATGTGAAATAATCTCGCTATAATATGCTGTACATGAAACCATCTTTTGGTTCGCCCTCTTGACGAAGTCTTTTGCTGCCTTGCTCACTTCCGTTTCTCTTCTCGTGCATTGATTCGCTTAAACTGAACAACCAATCCGAGTGATTTCTCACCGACGTCCTCCGTCCCCGATACAACGTGTTGAATTGGCCGAATAACAGCAGAAAAAGGCAGAATTGTGCCAACGGTGAGGGACATACCGGGGAAACTACGGCTACAGACGCTCACCGACGGCCCGACATTGTCCGATGGCCAACCGTCGGCCCGGTGTGTCAGGGCCTTAAGATTTTTTGTTTGAAAACTGAAAGGATAAAAAAAAAGCGAAAGACTTGTAGTGACCCTTTAACCCCTTTGACCTGTGTTCCGACGTCTGATTGGCACATGCATTTCTACATGTGTGACAGTTTCTAATCAGCATTTAGTGCATTTAACAAACACTCACCCACATGCACTTGGAGACGCCTGTAACTAAGGATATGTGCAGAGTGCCTGGACTACACTGAACACTCTGGTGTTGCTAATTTCGAGGAGCAATGTACTCTGAAATCAAAAGGATGTTTTCTTGTTTATAATACGATACAAGTCTTTTTTTTATTTTTTAAGGGGGAAACAGGGTTGTTCACCCTGCATACAATCACACAACCTCCCCGAGACATGTACAATACATCACATTTCGAGAGGGCTTGATCACAACTCAGTGTACAAAATAAAGTAAAAACATTGTGATAAAACATGTTATGTTGGTGTTAGAACAGTACGAGGCTTAAAAAAATCCAAGGATATAATTTTCGTGTTGGATACTTTAACAGCGGAAGGCACAAATTACTTCCTAAATTATCTGTGGAACATCGATGCTTCATAAGACAGCCACTAAAAGCACTTATCAGGTTAAAACATTGACTATGCAAAAGGGTGGCTGTCCTGTTCTACTATTGCTAGCTTATGCTTTTCTTATGTTATTGTTGTATAACTTGTATTCAAATAAGGTTATGATAGGAAAAGCATTGCAATTTACTATATGACTCAATGATAGAACTGTTAAGAAAGCTTAGGTAAGGTCTTGGCACCTAAACACAAAGAAAACAAAGGGACAAGATTTCGTTTTCTGTGTGCTATTCTAAACAAATAGTATTATCCACATAAGACTCTGTTTGAAAAGGAAAAACAAGGCATATTTATTTTACAGCATTTTAAATGTTTATTGGTCTGGGAGGCAAACTGGACAGATAAAAATGGGACTCTAATGGGAGTGCTCGTCATTTTCCACAGAGACACTCCGTCTCTCCAGAGACACTCAGTCGCTGATCTCCAGAGATGAAACATTATGGGGAGACAATGGATTAGTGTGTGTGTGTGTGCAACAAACGTGTGTGTGTGTGTGTCTGTGTGTGTTCGCATATGTATGTTTGTGCGTGTGTCCGTCTGTATGCCTCACAGCCGCCTCGCCAGAGAGGAGTTAATGATGTCTTCCAAAGTGTCCACCTAGATGTGAAGAATAAAAAGCAGATGAGCGGGGGCGTGTTTGTCTTGCGGAGGTCGGAGGTGATTATCAGGCATAAAGAGCTTGATGGCTGGCAACAGTGCATTAACAGTGAGAATGTCAATAAAGGGCAAACAAAAGGCAATACCATGTGCCGTGTACTCAGAGTGTCCTCACCCACAGCACTTAGACCCATCTTCAGTGTGGTGGCCGTGTGCATCTAACCCTAGGTGATCCGTGACTATCATAATATAGGTTTTTTTATCACCTAAATCATGGATTCCCCACCTTGGCCGTCATCTCATTGTTGTCCATTTCTCACTTGTCATGCGTATGGCTATTGCATCCAGTACCAAGACTACTAAGAACGTTTGTTCTACTGTATTCTAGCACACAGTCATTTACCAGACGTATCATATCGTGACAGTGTTCTCTGTACTGTACAGAGAACACTATACATTCATATATATTATAGACTAACAGTATTGAATTCTACGTTCACACGAAAATGGATATGTGCCATATGGATTTAAACACCAGCTTCCTTGTCTGTTGCTTAGTTTACCTGATTGTTTGTGGGTTAGTTAACCTGATTGTTGGTTAGTTTACCTGATTGTCGGTTAGTTTACCTGATCATCTATTGGTTAGTTTACCTGATCATCTATTGGTTAGTTTACCTGATCGTCTCTTCGTGAGTTTACCTGATTGTTTATTGGTTAGTTTACCTGATCGTTTATTGGTGAATTTACCTGAGTGTCTGCCCCCATGGTGATGTTTTGCAGCTGGTACACGCTGACCATTCCTGTGCTATCCCCCACCAGGAGCCCATCGGTGTTGGTAGCGAACAGCACGGACGTCAGCTCGGACCCTGGGTGAGCCGGGTAGACGATGAGGGGGTCCAGGCTGGCAGAGGAGGTAGATGTGTTAGGGATCACCGTGTGTTCACTGACAGGGAATGACATGTACACACTCTGAAGCTGGAAGGCTTACATGCTGGATCCCAGGTCCCACACCTCCACCTGCCCCTGCTTGACGGCGGCGAACACGGTGGCCCACTTGGGCGACCACGCCACGTCGTAGACGCCGTTGTAGGTGGAGGTGAGGTCCAGCACCGGCGTGTAAAAGCCCCGCCTCCACAGCCGGATGGTCCAATCAGAGGAGCAGCTGAGGAAGACGTTGGTGCTGAGCGGGGACCACGTGACCCGGTGCACGGGGTGCTGAGACAGACAAGCGGCCCGTGTCACTCATCCATATGAACCAATACATTCAAAGACATCCACTATACTTTGAGACATGGCACATCAATAGTGGCTCTGCTCACATGATGCACAGTGTAGCCACCATGTAACCCGTTCACCTGCATATGTCTGTGTGCCTACAAAGGGTCTAAGATAGCTGGTCAAGGTAATATTGTTAGTGAATGAAGGATATGAAGGAAGAGGATGTCTTCTCCAATGCTTTATCAATTCAATAATATATAGCTGTAGCTATAGCCAACCATTCTTTGGGCTTTTCGGTTTTCATACGCAGACGTTCATCTTTTACATACTCATCATCTTCTCTCTATCATCAAGTAAACCATCATCATAAAGACAATGGGTATACAATTAGAAATGGGTATGCATATGTTAGAGGCACTTAAGCTAAGTTCCAAGGTTAGAAGTTGTTATTCAGGTTAAGAGATAAAAAGTAAGAAAGGTATGAATGTTGGTGTAACCGTGAAGGTCAGGGTAATGCTACATATGTATTGTTAGTTATTGCAGCAGGCCTGGTCTGGTTTGGCGACAGCTGTCTGCAAGTGTGCTGCCATACTATACATCCACCAATCACAGGAAGATATGTGCTTACGTCATAAACTGCGACAAGCTAACCAACTTTATGTTAAGTCAGTTAGATTCTTGTTCTATGGACGGTCCAGACTTGTCCATCAAATTCTGTAAATAAATTAAAATCATATTACCTATGACATTACATAACCAGGTCCGGTGGTCGGCTTCAATGGATCACATCTATCTCCCCTATCTATCCCCATGAGACACTCCTACCTTGTGTGCCTGGTAGGTCTCTCTATCCCCATGAAGACGCTCCTACCATGTGTGCCTGGTAGGTCTCTATAACCGTGAGACGCTCCTACCGTGTGTGCCTGGTAGGTCTCTATCCCCATGAGACACTCCTACCTTGTGTGCCTGGTAGGTCTCTATCCCCATGAAGACGCTCCTGCCGTGTGTGCCTGGTAGGTCTCTATCCCCATGAGACACTCCTACTTTGTGTGCCTGGTAGGTCTCTATCCCCATGAGACACTCCTACTTTGTGTGCCTGGTAGGTCTCTATCCCCATGAAGACGCTCCTACCGTGTGTGCCTGGTAGGTCTCTCTATCCCCATGAAGACGCTCCTGCCGTGTGTGCCTGGTAGGTCTCTATAACCGTGAGACGCTCCTACCGTGTGTGCCTGGTAGGTCTCTATAACCGTGAGACGCTCCTACCGTGTGTGCCTGGTAGGTCTCTATAACCGTGAGACGCTCCTACCGTGTGTGCCTGGTAGGTCTCTATAACCGTGAGACGCTCCTACCGTGTGTGCCTGGTAGGTCTCTATAACCGTGAGACGCTCCTACCGTGTGTGCCTGGTAGGTCTCTATAACCGTGAGACGCTCCTACCGTGTGTGCCTGGTAGGTCTCTATAACCGTGAGACGCTCCTACCGTGTGTGCCTGGTAGGTCTCCAGATACTGCTCGTTGTTGGAGCATGAGCATGTGTGGATGTGGCCCTCCTCGGTGCCGACCAGGTAGAGGTTGGATTCCTGCAGCAACAGTTGGTGAGGTTCAGAGGTAATGTACCTAACTCAACTCATTAATGCATATCAATACGGAGTACTGAAGGGTGGCTACGGTCAAGGTTGGGGCTATGGCATGGGGTTATATGGCAGAATGCATCTATCTCCATGATCCAGAGGGAGTTTTAACACCTATGAATCAATACATTACGATGTGTGCGTTGAGATTTAAAATCCCATAACAAATCACAGGGCGAATTGAAGCACGGTCATTCACTGCTCCTTAATGACCAGTCTCCTTAAGGGCTAGTGGCTTTGGATTGAAGCAGCTCATTGTATAGAATAGTTGTGTGAATGTCTTCAAACATCTTAAAACGAACTCAACAGTTAAACCCTCATAATGCTATTCAAATTGTGGGCATGCGTGCAATAATTTAGAATACAAAAGCCTTATATCATGATGTGAAAACTGCATAAACGCTGTGTCAATATGACTCCACTGAGAGATGATCTAATCGGTCCAAATGAATATATATATGATATTTGATGTATATAAAAGTTCACCAGAGGATGAAAGTCAAAGCAGAGGCCGGGGGTGAGTTTGGATATGAATGCGTCTGGGTTCCTCTCCTTCTCCCCAGCTCTCTTCTTCTCCACACCCGTCCTCTTCAGCTTCATCAGGTCTGCAGGGAACGCATCCACCAGAGATAGGAATATTGGTATAATGATTAGGATGATTATTATGACCAGATTATGATTATTATTGATATATATATATTGATATATACTATATTCACCTTACCTGTGCGCTATACAGTACGTCTAGGGATTTGATATGCATTTTTATATACATTTCTATATTATGTGTATGATTCCTAGCTGTAAACCTTTTACTTGTCTTTTATTTCTGTTCTATTTCGATCATTACAGGGCCTGAATTGAATTCTGAAGGACGCAACATGGAAGCATGGTGGGGGGGGTTCTTCACAGTAACCTCCCATGGTGGGCGTGGGGGTGGCTGGTGTTGCCACTCACTCACCTGTGCAATCAAGCCTTTTGTGCTGGGACCACTTGCTGACCCGGCCGTCCCCAGACACAGAGATGAGGACCTCCAGCTTCTCCTCCCTGGAGAAGCCCTGCTCCTGATATGTCCAGCGCAGCTGCTGCAGGGGCCACATGTGCTTATGGACGTTTTCACTAGAGAGAGAGAGAGAGAGAGAGAGAGAGAGAGAGAGAGAGAGAGAGAGAGAGAGAGAGAGAGAGAGAGAGAGAGAGAGAGAGAGAGAGAGAGAGAGAGAGAGGGAGGGAGGGAGGGAGGGAGGGAGGGAGGGAGGGAGGGAGGGAGGGAGGGAGGGAGGGAGGGAGGGAGGGAGGGAGGGAGGGAGAGAGTGTGTCAGTCAGTCAGTCAGACAGTCGAGGGCGAGAATAGAGAGAATGATTAGTTTTTTTAAATGCACTTTGTTCAAAATTGAAGCGTTAGCCCCGCCTGCTCAACATACAAATATACTTCATATTGTATACACGGATACACACAAACGCACCCCCTCCTCACCTCGTGCCAGGGCTCTTCTCTGGGCTGTGGAAGTTGTGGAGGGCTATGGAGCCGTCCTGCAGCCCCACGGCCAGCAGGTTGGGCTTACTGTCTGAGAAGTCCAGGGCAGACACGCTGCTCTGGCACCGGAAAACACACTCCGGCCACTGCAGCAAGCAACGGTAACACTGATTACTGGTTACATTAACCCATGTCAAGGTCGTTTGTTTATCTGCCTAGTTTTGCAGTCCCTTTTCTCTAATTCCTGTTTAACTGGATCCGTCCATTTTGTCATCTATAGTGTATTGCATTGACAATTGTGAATGATTATGAAGCGGTACATACAGTGATGTTTTTGAGAGACCAGCCACACACCAGCCCTTCTGTGCTGTCTTTGGAGTGACTGTAGCCCACGGCTAGGAGGTCCTGAGGAGAGGACGCAGAAGTGGGAGTAGCACACTGATTCTTGCCAAGGGGTTAAAGAGTCAAGATTCCTTCTAGAGCTATTTCTAGTCCTTGAAACAATCAAGGGTTCACACAAAGACATGCGTATGATTTTAAAAAGTACAGCTTTTGAAAATATTAGTCACAATGTATTAATGATTTGATTGATTATTCATTCATAATTCTTTAAGGTGGTCCGAAAAATATTCGTAAGGTGGTCTGAAGCCTTTTCTTAAGGTGGTCTGAAGGGTTTCTTAAGGTCATGGGCTCACCTGGATCTTCTTGTTCCAGGCCATGCAGCTGACCTCGTGTCCAGTGGTGAGCTCACAGCTGAAGGCCCAGAGCAGCACCAGCATTGGAGGCAGGGAGCTCTCCTCTTTCCTCTCCCCACTATGGACTTTTATCTTGGGCTTTGCCACACCTACGTCTTTGTCTGAAAGCAGACAGTGGATGCTGATGAAGGCTACTGAAAATTCACCCATTTATTAGTGGAATTGTAATTGATTGCCTCAAACAGAACATCAATTAAATCGAATATTGCAGGAAAATGCCTGTTTTGTACCTTAGCCATTCTAGTTTTGACATACCTCATACACTATCCATGTTATCTTACTGTGGCTTTTCCTATGTTTTGAATTCATAGAAGTGTAAAGTATTGTATGTACATGGTATTTTTTTTCCGCGTGTAAAGCAGCTCTGTTGAGCAAAGTGGTGAAGAGGAGAGAGGAGTGCCATGTTTACCATGCAGTTCCAGTGCAGGTACCAGTGCAGGTAGCTGTCTGTATGCGGCCAGCCTGGGCTGGTAGATGTTTGCCAGGACGGTCCTTTCCATGACCAGCAGGCTGTGCTGGAAGCTCTCAGAGTTCAGGATTAGCGCTGGGTCTGGCTCGTCGTCCACGCGCACCAGGAATATCTCTGTCTCCAGCCGTGAGCTGGCCGTACTGGCTGGGAGACAGACAGACGTATGTCACAATGGACGACCTGGACTTGGCAGCCATTACCATGACCAACTTTAGTCTATTCATTGTTCATTTATATACTGACTGTTACATGTCGTTGATTTATATGACTTTATTTCATATAATTTTGAATAGATTCTCAATTTAGAATAGATTTTTGTGAAAATATGATTATTTTTTTCACCAATGTTCGTACCCAGTTGTTTCTTTAAATCATCACCCAACTGATTTCCTTATTTATGATTGATCCTTTCAAATCAGTGGTTCAAAACAGTGCTTCTGAGCATGGCTGTACTGCATGTCAACATGAAGGTCAATGGATCATACCTAAGCTGCTGGTGTTGACCAGTGACGGGGACTTCTCTAGTTCTCCCGGGGCCACCACCGCACCCTCTGGGAAGCCCAGCTTGTCCACCCTGGAGTCCGCAGCCGGCAGGGTCCCCCCCTGGTCACCACTGCAGAAGGAGTCGTACATGTCCCAGGCGGTTGCCATTGATGCTGTTAAAATGACAATGTGTTTGGAGAAGCATTCTCTTTGCTCTATCCTGTAAAAAGTATACTGTATGCATTACAAAATACAAATGGAAACCCGGCTGGGACGTGAGGCCGTATGTTCAATTTCAAACGTGAACAGTTCATGATCAATGTTAGATGTAGGAGGAATTATTTCTTTGCTTGGGATTGTAAAGTCGTTTTTTTAAATGCTGCCTTTGTGTCAATGTCGTTGTTGGTGAATTTCCACATAAAAAAAAGAAGCTGTGTACACCTTTTCTATGTCTGTATAGCCCAGATCTGCCATTGCAGACATGGTTAGATGATAACTTGAATTGCCTTAAAATGTTATTCTATCAACTGAACCCTCTATATCCAGCTGACATGACCCAGTGGAAGGGGATGCATTTAAACTCTACCTGCATCCACCATGTTGACTCTGTCAGTCTGGATCTTCTTGGTCTTAGACACTCCGTTGAACGTCTGCATTGACCGCTCCGTGTACTTATCATTGCCCGTACTGTTCTTGCAGAGCTCAGCATAGATGAGGTTTCTTTCTCTGATAGTGAAGATGACAGTTTTAGATTTGCTTTTCCTGATTGCACATGGACATACTAGTTGTCTAATTTTAGCTTTAGAAAATTAAGAGTCATTTATATACATTGCAGACTTGGACAAGAACCTGCAAGTGACCCAGGTGAATTTGTGCTGAATAGACAATGGATATGGTTCTGCAATGACCTGGGAGGACATTGTTTCAGGGTTTATCACACCAACCTAACAGACTCTGCATCCTCTGCATCCACCGACACGGAGATACTGGGAATTTCCAAGAGTGTGATGGTGTCTGTCTCCGAGATGTAGCAGTCAACAACGTCCTCTAGCATGTCTTCCCTCCACTGCTCCTTCACCTCCTCCCTTTTCACCTGGACCTCTGAACGCTCAAAAGAAAGGACATTCATTGAGAACCGCAATGGATCTCTGGGCTACTGCGTTTATGTGGACCAGAACCCGCCACTCTAATCCAATCTGGTTCACTCTGGTCCAAGTGGTTAGGAATAGTCCTCTATCTGGGATAATAATTTAGGTCACATGTAAATCTATAATAAAATAAAACTGATGGATAAAAATGTATAGAAAATGTGGTATATAGCACTAATTATACATGAAACTGATGTTAATTTTAATGAAGTATGTGGAAAGGTATGCATGAATCATAATAAATGGTAATTATGGTACAAATAATGTACCATGGTAATTGTGGTACGAATAATGTACCACATACCAATTTAGAAACTTCCCTTCAAAATGTATTTAGACGACAAAACGGTGGTATCACGATAACTCAATAGTTGACTTCATACCAACTCACATTGATTTGTATGTGTTCCTGAAAAGTGTAGTCTATTCTAGCTCACTGACCTAAGTGGGTAATATGAATGTCTCTTTTTGAGGAAGGATCCTCAATGTCTTCATTTATGGACTCCATGGTGGACTGGCTTGATCTGGATACTGTGCTGCTGCCAAAGAAGGACCTGGAAAACAACACAAATCAATACAAATAATAGAAAACAATACGAATAATTTAAAATATGTGAATACTGTTTTCATAAATAACCAGTCTATTTTTTAACAACTTAAACTTTTAAACTTTATCCATATCAATAAATCCTACAATGTTTAAAAAGCTTTTGATTTGATTTTACTTTTAAACGGACACACCAAATACTCGAGGACACCTACCATTCTCATTAATCCTCAACAGAAACAATGCCACTGCATTCAACACGGCCTCTGATGACATGGCATTACATGAGTTGCTCACCAACCTGTTGAAGGGCCCAGTGAAACTTGTGTTGGCGGTTGACTGGAATAGAGTTGAGAGGAAATCTGATGAGGTGCCAGCAGAACCATCGTTGGCAAGGATCTTGCTGTGTTTGGTCTGGATGGACCCTGGATCAGGCTGGAAGAGGGGCTTAGGGGTGACATCCTCGCCGTTTTCATCAAACACCTGCAATAGGATTTTAAGTAACTCATGATTACAATTAATGAATCGTAATGTGGCAGTGTCTTGGCAGGCACACGTAAATTCATATTGCACATTATACTTAATGGCGCATTGTTGAAATACAGAAAGACTAACTGCTATTTTTATTTTATGTATTTATTATTATTATTTTTTTTGTCAGATTTCCCCCCCTCACATAAGTTATTTTAATTGTATTTTTCACATTGTATTACCTTGAGAGTTTGTCTTGGGGTTTGGAGAGAACATTTGTCCGAGGCCTTGCTGTCATTCAGACTTAACGTTACAATAGAAAAACACAAACAGCACTATTAGTTTATGGCATAACTTGTAGTGAGCGCAAATATTAAACATATTTGAACGCAACCTATAATAATGGCAGGACTATGCATACTAGCACAAAAATAACCTACTTATGTTGTAAGATGCCAAATGAGAACTTACGACGTAACCTTCAAAGAAGGCCTACGTTTCTTCAATGTCGTTGTGGAAGTGGACATCTTTTAAGTGTCGTGTATCTTTGTTATCAAGCAGACGGAGCGCGGGTGTTACTTTGTAAGTAGTTCGTTGTTTGGATCATCTTTCAGTACGGCTGTTGAAAGTTGTCATAGCAACAAGAACGGGAGAGAGGGTCTTGTTGGGATGATGTGGAAACCACTGCCATCTACTGGTGGTAATTGGTTTTTCATAGAGAAATATTATCTTTCACCTTTGTTTTCTATCACAAATGGTTGTTCGGTTTGGTTATGGTCGGGCTAAAAGGTCTGTGGGAAGTACACTATACAAAGAAATACATAACCTGTGGTAAATTATAACGTTATAATTATAATGTATTCTTTTTATTTTCTCTCTTGACGTGGTTGTTGTGAAGTGCTGGAAAAAGAGCCACTCCAGTCCAGTAGGTGGCGATGGCAATAACACTTGCATTTCCACAGAATGTAGAGAAATACGGCATGACAGCCTCCGTGCCACTGTTCGTAGCTGCTCTTGTGAATAACCCACACAGATATTCATACTGTATGATTACACAGTGATTACTTCACATCGATCTGTTACCAGGTAAGTGGTGTTTATTCGCTTTAATGTAGTTGGTGTTGCTAATCAGGGGACTTTGCTATCCTGCTTGAATGGGAGTGAACTGAAAAACACATAATTGTTTTATGGATATGGTTAATTTTTGTAAGATAACGGCGGGCTATCATTTCTATCAAAGCAGTTGGTATGATTATGTGCGATTCCGATAGGGTATATACTTGAAGAAGAAGCCGCAGAGTTGTCCTGACCTTGAAATTCTCCCTTTTTCGCAACATGACTGAGTAACATACCTTTCTTGATCAAGAGAAGTTGCGTTTACTAACGTACCATTATTTTTACTTTAACCGGACACTTTCTTCTCTTAAGTTGACCTAGCTGCACGACTGAATCTCCAATGGAGCCCTTACTGCATCAGGTCGGACAGAGACTCATTCGCTGTGCACCCCGAACCCTCATTTGTAGAAAGTATACAAACGGGAATGGACACAGCACAGATCATCCTTCAACGGGTGCCTTACACACCACGCCCATCCTGCTCGTGTCTCGTCTGTACCAGCCCGCAAACCTACGCGACGTAGGCCAAGAGAGTCGACAACCGGGAGAGATGACCTGCAAGAGTCAGCGGTTGATGCAGCAGTCTGGTCTCATCCACCCGTCCAACCCAGGTTGCTACTACTACCTCCCGGCTACTGTGCGCGCCATGGAAAAGTTGGTGAGGTTATATACAACAAATGCAAATGGAGGGCAATCCTCTTCAAGAAGTCCTCTTTGGGTCGTGAGCCTTTGTATTACAACTGCACACAGTATGTAAGGAAATATATTTTACAAATGTATTGTGGATGTTAAAGCACCTTGTACATTTTGTTTTTAAAGCTGCTGTAGGTAAGATTTGAGAGTTGTAAAGAAAGACAGCAGAAAAGGGCAGAATAGAGCAACATTTTGAAACTAAACAACCCAAAATACTTCCATTGCATTTCACGCACCTGTTATTGACAGGGAAAATGCATACCCTGAACAAATCAGGAAAAGATGCACTGATTGATGAGCCTAAAATCTAAATGGTCTGAGACAGGCAGGCACAGTCAACTCGCAAAGGATATTCTCACAGAGCATTTCAATCACTTTTAGCTGATGGATAGCTGCCATTTCTAACAAATTACATAATCAGAATTTCGGTTACCATAATCAGCACCCTACCATATTTAGACCTAGGCTTTCTGTCTATAAAAGTATGTAAACACAGCAACAAAGAGGTGCTTCCCAAGATAACAGGTATCTCTTAACAAGGTACCGCGATGAATAACCTCAGCCTCATATCAACAGGTGCGGCTTATTGATCAAGAGATGCAGGGCATCGGCGGTCAGAAGCTGGACATGCCCAGCCTGTGCTCGGCTGAGCTGTGGAGGTCCAGCGAGCGCTGGGACCTGATGGGAAAGGAGCTGTTCCGCCTTCAAGACCGCCATGGGGTAGACTACTGCCTGGGCCCCACACACGAGGAGGCTGTGACCACCCTGGTGGCCCACCAGGCTAGCCTGTCCTACCGACAGCTCCCTATTCTTCTCTACCAGGTTAGCATAAAACAGTGTGTTCCCCAATTGATATGTCTGCCATAAAAGCAGCCGGTCAAAGGGGAGATAGTAGTCGCTATATATTTGATTGTTTTAATTTGACTACTTTCTTGTTTGAGTATGTGTGCTTTGCTTTAATTCCATGCTACAAAGATGACCCTTCCCTTAGCTTGTTTTGATAATTGTATTGTATAGAATGACATGTCATGTACTACCCATTTGATTATAAAACACTTTTCACTTTGGCACATTGATTCGACACCGTTACATGCTGGCATTTCTGTGTCTATGTCAGATCACCCGCAAATTCCGGGACGAGCCCAAGCCGAGGTTCGGCCTTCTGCGCGGCAGGGAGTTCTACATGAAGGACATGTACTCCTTCGATGTCAGCGAGGAAGCCGCTCGCCGCACGTACGAATCGGTGTGTCACGCCTACGCCAGGCTGTTCTCCCGGCTAGGCCTGCGCTGCCTGCGGGTGCAGGCTGACACGGGGAACATCGGAGGCACGCTGTCCCACGAGTTCCAGCTGCCGGCAGACATAGGCGAGGACCGGCTGCTGGTCTGCGGCGGCTGCTCGTTCGCCGCCAACGAAGAAACCCTACCCTCCGGCGAGACGGACTGCCCGCAGTGCCACGCCGGCCCGCTGGCCGAGTCGAAGGGTATAGAGGTAGGGCACACCTTTTACCTGGGCACTAAGTATTCCCGGATATTCAACGCCACATTCAGCAACCCCCAGAACCGGCCCGTGGTGAGCGAGATGGGCTGCTTCGGCCTGGGGGTCACGCGCATCCTGGCGGCGGCCGTGGAGGTGATGTCCACGGAGGAGGCCATCCGCTGGCCCGGGCTCCTGGCGCCATACCAGGTGTGCATCATACCGCCCAAGAGGGGAAGCAAGGGGGCCGAGGAGGGAGGGGCTCAAACCGAGGGACTGGTGCACACGCTGCAGGGGGGCCTGCCCCGTCTGAGGGGAGAGGTGGTGCTGGACGACCGTACCCAGATGACTATCGGCAGGAGGCTAAAGGATGCTGTCCGGCTGGGCTACCCTTACGTGGTGGTGGTCGGGCAGGGCGCCCTAGAGGAGACGCCACGGTTTGAGGTGATCTGTCAGCAAATGAACGAGACTATGTTTCTCAGTAAAGACCAACTGGTTGATCTTCTGGGCAGGGTGGAAACTGTATGATGAGGATGATGAATAAATATAATGAAATTAAAAAGATATGTGTGTGTGCATGTGTATAATAATTATATATTGTGAATAAATGGGGTAGTAGGGAGACCAAACTGGTTTCGGTGTGATGGTTGTACATAGACACCGTTGTGTACAGCACAAATCACATTCAGAAATAACATTTTTAACACTTAATAATAGTAGTTCTAGTTCTAGCAGCATACTTGTTAACATTGGGATTTAATTTTTTTTGCATTTTCAGCTCAGCGTTGATTACTTAATCGGGTTACAAACGTTTCTAGTTATTTATCCAGATGTCATTTTTCTGCGTCTTTTGGTCTTATGATTGTTAGCTGTCATGCTGGCTCGCATCGCTTTTTCAAATGTTGCTATCCATTAGTAACCATCCTCTCATTTGGTGAGATACTTGCACAAACGTTTAGCCTTTTTGGCAGGTACTCCATCCCTCTCATGTGCATAAATGTCTTCTTCGCTAGTAGTACTGATATTACTCGTATTATTAATAAGGATATAATTTACGTTTTGTCGTAACAAATGTAGAGCGATGGATGCGGAACTAATGATGCGCCAAAGTTTTCTGGTCGGAGCGTAATGACGTCGTGTCGTTCCCTCCACATGGCAGAGCACTTCTTGTATGTCACCGATAGTAAACAAGTAGCCACCGCTGGAGAACCCCCTCACTCCCTGTCAAGTATGTATTATAATAAGTCCTCTGCAGATTTTACTCTTTCGTTTTATTAATATTCCATACTGAAAACCAACTGTTGACAGTTCATTTTGTTTTCTAAAGTTGATTAGAGATGGCTTCGGCGGACGACAGCGATGATGACTGGGATGAGTTTATGGACCAATTTACTAAACAAAGATACAAACATGGTTTTAGCGAAGACAACTGGGAAGAGGTAATATGAAAGAACATAGTCTATATACAAAACGTTTATATCTGTAACGTCGGTAACGGTAGATATCGTGTTTTGCCTTTATTGTCTTGCTAATTTGAGTCATGTTATTTTGCCTTTCGTAGGAGATGGAAAAAATACCATTGTTCATGACGAAAGCCCCAGAAGAAATTGACCCTAAAACGCATCCGCAGTTGGCTTGTCTTCAGGCCCTTATTCACGATGAAGACAGGACTCCCGAGGGTCAGTGGAACAGTAACTGTTTTACGAAGGTTAATTTGATGGATTGTTTTTGTCCTTCCTGTTCGGGATTCTTCTGATGTATTTGATTCTCTTCAGAAAAAGCAATCAGTCTGAAAAATGAAGGGAACGCATATTTTCAAGAGAAGAAATATGAAAAGGCAGTGCTGGCATACACAGCAGGTTTGAAAGCGAACTGGGATGACCAAGACACCAACACTATTCTACTCACCAATCGAGCTGCTGCACAATATTATCTCGGTACGGGTTTTCGTTTAACTTATTAGTCCATCTTACCAAACATGCCATGTAGCTGTGTTGTACATTTTAAATGTTGATGGATGACAATCGGGAAATTGTGTGTGATTGTGTGTCAGGAGATTATCATATAATTTTGTATCTCACAGGTAACATGCGCTCTGCCTTGAAAGATTCATGTGCTGCACTGAAGATCAAACCAAACCATCTTAAAGCATTGATCAGAGGTGTGTCATATGTGAATTGTTGTCTGCTGACAAACAGAGCTCCACTTGCTGGAGGGTGCACTATTACAATTTGCAACTGGACTGTAAAATCTCATTAATAACAATCAGCATTTCCTGTTTAATACAAAAGAGAAAGAAATGCACCAGAAACTATGCAATGAGCGCCTAGTGTATATTTTCCTGGTTTCTGCAGGAGCTCAGTGTTGCATGGAGCTTCGTAGCTTTCCAGAGGCCATCCGGTGGTGCGACAGGGGGCTCAAGATGTACCCCAGTGATAGAAAGCTGCCAGAGTTGAGGTCAGCAGCAGACAAACGCAAGGTATGGCTGTTGATAGGTTAGTGTTTATTCTTGGGGTGGGACTGAGGGCCAATGGGTTTTGGTGGAGCGGGTAAAGGCACATTTAAAGGGATACGCTGAGATATCTGTAAGTTGGCATTTGCTTGTTTTACCCAGATTCAGATGAGTTGTTAAATTCCAAATTCATCATTGTGCGTCCAGAAGGGGACATTGTTTGGTTAGCGTTTGCTTTCCTTAAGCCGCTTCTATTTACTTGCAGTTACAGTGCCGGTGCATGACAGGTAGCCTAATAATCACAGCAAGTCTAGTGAATCTAGTGACCTGCTACTCTCGCTTTGCATTTGTATTATGTTCTGTAAATACAAAAATCAGATTATGTGAATTGGTCTGGGTTTCAGAGAGAAGCAGAGAGGGATGCCCGGAAAGCAAAAGCCAAAGAAAAAAAGGAGCAAAGCGAGAGAGAAAGACTATTAGCAGCCATTACGGTAAGCTTTCTGTTTTAAAATGAAGGTTTGCATGTCGTAGCATATCATGATGAATGAATATGTGACGTTCTCATTAAGTTTGAGGTTGTGTTAGGTTCCCTGATACTTTGCTCCCTCCTGTGTGATTCACAGTACTAACTTTGCTCTTTTGGAACCCGTTCTTCTTAGGAGCGCGGCATCAAGCTCCGCCGGCCAGAGAGGCGCTCAGGGCATGGCTCTGACAGTGAGGACGAGGAGCAGGGTGGTGGGCCAGCTCTGGACCACCTCACCCAGGATGCCACCGGGGCCCGGGTGTTCCTGGACGAGCAGGGAGCCCTGCACTGGCCCGTCCTCCTCCTCTACCCCGAACACCAACAAAGTGACTTCATATCAGCCTTCTGCGAAGCCTCCTGGTACCTACTTTTCTCCACTTCCACCCTAGGCTAATAGCGCACGCTGCCACTCAGGGCCGACATTTTGAGGGGGCAGTGGCTCAATCCAAGTAGAACGCTGCAGCTGTAGGGGTGGGAAAAGTCCAACTGTTGCACCAATATGCATGCTGTGTACCTGGAATTCCCCATAACGAGTCTTTCATTTAATTAATGAACAAATCCAATACTTAATATAGAGACGATTAACAGCCGACATATCTCTTCAAACAATAAATACCGGAAAGATTAGGTTAAGTTTTGGGGTTTGGTTGTATGGTAGAAAGTACAAAATGTTCTGAATAAAGTCCAGTATTTATTCATTCGAGATAAACTGAAGGAGAATCAATTTGCGCATAATAGACCAGTTCCTGCGAGTAAAGAAACATTTTGACAGCATTTCTGCTGACTAGAAGGAAATCAATAGACTGAATTACTTGAGATGGCAAAAGATTTGATGGAACGTCACTTTCTGATCTCAATGCACACATTGATGACCCTTGATAACATAACTAAAGGTAAATTACAGTTTTCTGTTGTCCTTCACTTTCATTACTCCCTTTTAAAGTTGTCAGAAGGCTAAATAACAATATCACCATCTTTAGAATAGAACAACTTGGACTTCTTATTTTTCCATTACTGACATTTCAATAAACAGACATGTCCAAGATTTAGTTTTTTTATATCATACTTTTATCGCCAATGTTTTTGTCACTCATAAGGGAGTATGCATACCTTTCAGCAAGCTGTGTGGTATGCTAGCTGGTGAAAACAACTGCAGTATATACATGTATTAACGTGAACGTTAATATATTAAATTTCTTATTTCCCCTCTGTTTAACTTTCTATTGACAATGTTACAAACAACAATAGAGTGCATTAGGCACATGCATACGTTAATATTTCTAGTAAAGATTGTGTCAGATATTTCTATGCTCTGAGGTGTTCTGTATTAATATGTTGGGCTGCTTTCGTCTGCTCCTGCTGACTCTTCACTTACGTAAATCACATGCAACATGTTTGATGCTGGAGAAGTGCCCTTGCTGCAGTTGAAGAAACTTGTGGTGTTCTTTCTCTTCGGTTGTAGTTTCATAGACCACTTGGCAGTGATGTTTGGTGAGGAACTTCCCCCATGGGACACAGACAGGAAGTACCTCCCTCAAAACCTGCAGGTTTGTGTCAGATGTGTTGGGTGTGTGCCAGGAAAAATGTGCTCAGTCATTATGAAAATGGAATCTCAAACCATCAGCTCAATCATATAATTAATGTGAGTTATGAGCTATGTAACCAATGTTAAATACTAATGACTGACCGTAGAATGCTCATTCTGTGTATTTATTTTCTTTTAAGTTGTTTTTTGAAGATGAGGAGAAGGAGGTCCTGTACCAAGTGGTACCAGACATGTCCCTTTTGAAAGTGTTGCAGCATAAAAGGTATTGATTTTGTTCTTACTTATTCATAGTCGAATGATCACGGGGCAAATTACAATGAATAATTCACAGATAACGTATATATTTCTAATATTTGTTTTAATTATTTGGTGTTCTGCTTATTTTTGACAGATGTTTTGTAAAAGCTGGCTCTCCCAGCTTTCTTGTTTTGGTCCAAGGATCGCCATTCTCCGAAAAGTATTTAACAGCAAAGACACTAAAGCGATGGTAAAGGCCATGTCCTTTCAGTCTACCACCTGACCAAGCTCCTACAATCCATGTCTTGACACTCAGTGTTTGTAGTCACTTAAAACAAATCCAGAAAAAATGAAGGGTAGTCTGACTCATTGCACCCAGACAGTGTTTTTATGACTTTCTATGACTTTATATGAACATATAAAGTAACATAACATAGGTGACAAAATAAACAACCTAAACCAATAAAGGCAGAATGTACAACTCTTCCTGTACAATGTCTTTTTAAGTAAAAACAAAAACATCAGAACTTGAAACTACTGTACCACAGATTGAAGGTAAAACATTTTATAAACGGAAAGAAATGGACTTGCTTGGTGAATTGTTACAATGTTTTGTATTAAGGAAACAACCTGGTGTTCGGACCTGCCCCTTATAGCAAGCCTAGTTTGACTGACAGAACATGCAAAGTAAGCCATGTCAAAAATGTTGTGTTTTTATAGATTACTGCTACTTTTTATGTCCAAAAGTACAAATATAAGTCTACATTTTTCATTTAACATAACTTATCTTTAAAGGTATTCTTTTTTTTTTTACAAGAACTGGGTGGATGATATTTTGGTCTTTTTTTAGGCTGTATATTCAGGATGACGGCAGATTCTGTGCTGATTTTCAAGGGATTTTACTGCAGCTTTTAAAAAATATATAATTTAGATGTTAAAGGGGATCGATAGATGCATAAACGTACATGATAATCGTAGTGATTGCGAATATAAATTCACACTACATCTTTATGTTAACAAAACGACAACATTAGCAGGACTTGAACCTGCGTCTCTATGGCTGATAACCGACAGCATGAATGATCTGGTCTGAATATCTGCCCATATAGTAATACACGTGTATTGGGGATGATCTAATTATAAAACAAGAATATGGTGGAGTTTGTTGATATAATAGTAATGAGTTAAGTTTAGTAATGCATGCAAATTGGGTAAGAAATAGGGTACTTTCGTATTTCAACAAAGTAAAATAAGAAAAAAATGAATCATTCCCGTTTCAAACAACTTTCGTGGCCATTCGAGTACATATTTTGACCTGGTTACGAGTTACGAGTTGTACTTCAATGCACCATGAATTCCTGCGTTTTACCGTACAAAGCAATGTAGGTGCGCAATCATTTTTTCTTTTTAAATGTATAGGAAATGACAGCAGTGGTTATTATGCATGGCAATCAGGGCTTGCGTTAGTGGTCTTTAACAAGGCACGAGGTTACAAAAAAATTGACCGTTAAAATATCGCCTTAAGGCAGTGCTTCTCAATTATCTTCTGTTACGCCCCCCCTAGGAAGAAGTAAACATTTCGTGCCCCCCCCCCCCCCCCCCCCCAAGTCTCCGCCGCGACTGTAAATAGTATAATTTGTCTATAAAATTGTTATAAGTACACCTCTGCATAACATTGTATCCTTATTAACATTAAACAAATGAAAAAAGAGAGAAATATAGATCAACTTACAACAAAGAATAACTTAATTAACATTGTTTTTTAGTCTTAAAGTGCCTGAAATTAAATAAAAACAATCCTTAACTGTAAAAAAAAAATAAATAATAATAAATTCAAATTGATCAGCAACATTAACTCAGGAGCACAATATATGAAACACTTTGACCTATAAAACAAAAATGAATAAAACAATTTGTGCTGATTTTTTTTTTTATCAAAACGAGGAAGTCAGGATTAATGGCTATAATGAGCACGTTTTGCAGTGCACAGCTTTTCGAAGCGGGGTTTGAAGCATGATACTGCAACTCTCAACTCCTGCTCAATGTTTAGCTGGGACCTGTACTTGGTCTTCAGTGCAGCAACAGCCGAGAAGCCAGTCTCACAAAGATAAGATGTTGCAAAAGGAATAAGAATGCCCATGGCCCTCTGCCCTTAAAGTGGATACTGCCTCTCTACACTCAGCCAGAATCCACTCAGTGTCTGTGATGTGAACCTAAGTCTCAATGTGGAGTCAGACGTCATATCAATGAACTGGTCCTCCTCTGCAGAGCTGAAACCAGTTGGAGCTGGTGCATTGAAAGGATCTCTCACCCAGTCATATTGGGAACTATTTTCAGGGAAGTACCTTTTAAAGATTCCCATCAGTGATGAAATATGCTCCTTAATATATGGAATAACTGAGGTGGCATCATAGTCAATAGGTGTCAACAAATTCATGCAGGTTCTCGAATGAATCAGTATTTCCTTCATCAAGTCGCCTGCCCCACATTGCAAGCTTTCGAGTGAAAGAGCTGATCTTGTCTGTGACCTGAGGGAGGTGTTTATCTTTCCCTTGAAGCTGTAGATTTAGTTAATTTAGCTTTCCAAACATGTCACTCAGGTAGGCCAGTTTTGCCAGGAAGTTCTCATCACTACATTTTTCTGCGAGGTCATACTTGTGCTCCTGCTCTGAAAACATTCTTATCTGCTCTCTGAGCTCAAAAACTCGGGACAATACTTTTCCTCGTGACAGCCACCTTGCTTCACTGTGAAACAGCACAGCTTGATGATCAGCTCCCATCTCCTCACAGATAGCAGAGAACACTCTTGTTTTTAGTGGTCTAGTCTTTATAAAATTGACTACACCTACAATGTCAGTCATAACCTCACTTAATTCAGAGGAAAGGTGCCTTGATGCCAGTGCTTCTCTGTGTATAACACAGTGTGTCCACTCAGCATTAGGTGAGGCCTTCTTGATGAGTGCCCGAAGTCCTTTTCTCATCCCTGCCATGGTCTGTGCACCATCACTGCAAACACCAATGCAGTTCTCCCACTTTAGCCCATTCTCAGTCAGGAAGCAGTCCAGCATTTTGAATAGCTCTTCAGCTGTGGCTGTCTCTGACATATTTACAAAAAAGTAGATCCTCACACAGGGAGTTTGTCATGTCAAAACGTACGTAAGCGATAAACAAACAGTCTTTGTTGCTGTCAGTTGCTTCATCGAACTGTAAGGCAAAACGTTTGTCTTTGAGTTTATCTACCAGCTGTTCTTTAAGATTGTTAGCAATGTCATTTATACGTCTGGCGACAGTGTCATTGGACAGAGGGATAGTTTTTATTTTTGCAGCACTTGCGTCATCCAGCATGACAGAGACCATGTCTAATGCTGCAGGCAGTATCAGCTCCTCTGCTATGGAGTGGTTTTTTGCACTGAGCAATTTGGTACGCCACCTTATATGATGCTAACAGTGCTCGCTGGTTTAATGAAGTAGCGTTCACAAAGCGGGACGATTGTTGGCAATATTCGGCACGTTTTCGCTGGAAAAACTCAAGCGGCTTATCAGATATAAGGTATAGCTTTAGCGCCCTCTGCTGGCACAGACCTATTTGGTAGAGACAAAGACCAGTCATTCAAAACCTTTTCCTCATTGTAAAATGAGTGCCAGAACCCAATCTGGGTTGGCCCATTTAATAACAATAAAAACAGTCCAGAAACGACTGCAGCATACGGCCAAAGTGTGCCTGAAGCAGTCAGACAAAGCAATAACACAACATGGATTCAAATATTAGTGAGCAAAACATAAAAACAACCTGGACAGAAGATGTCTTTGTTTCAATTCTTGAGCTAAAGGCCCTAATTCAACGCTTGGCTTCACTGTGCAGGAATGCTGAACCAAAGTTTTTATTTTACCTTTTATTAATTTATTTTACAAATTAATCAATTAAAACCAGGGGAGGAAATAGAAATTCGATTCACATGGTCCTTCTTACTTAAAAATCCACCTGTCAAAAGGAGAACAAAAATATGAATAAAATGACTTTTTGGACAGTGTGTAAATGCACCAATATGATGCCATGGGCCTTCTAAAGAGTGTGTACTTTACAGTTAACATTGATAAACTTGTCGTGGATGTCCCTGCTCATTATCAGCCGGAAGCTCTACAGTATTCAAAGTCTAAACAGAAGGCTATGCATTTTAAAATAAGAAATCACTGCAGCGCCTGTGCAAATATTAATGAGGTCACAACAGAGTGAAAAATGAGAAATCAGAGTGAGAAATTACATTTATAAAATTAGAAATGAACAGACGAAGGGCTTCAAATGTAAATCCTAATTTTACCAGCCAACAGTTTGTGATTTGCCTTGCTAGGTAATTATGTCCTACCTTGGTAGAAAGCCAGGATAATATAATCAGTACATTCAATTCAAATCTAGAGCAGTTATATTGGTTGTTGGCCTACAGACACAGACGCTTAAAAGTTGGCTGGGGCTCTATTTTTCTCTTGGCACAAAACAGGCACAACACACTGCATCTAATTGTTATGCTGCCTCAAGAGGTCCAGACAGCAAGATAAGAACTAAAGCAATACACAAACCAACACATTCTTGTTATTTACTCATGAGTGGCTGACCAGGTAGATTTGGGGTAAGCATTAAATCCAAAATGTCATCAGTCCAGAGAGGGGATGACCTGAGCTTAGTCCCATGGAGGGGTGTCAGATCCAATCCATCCACCTCATCCAAGCCACTTGGACAAGAGCACTGATCCTCCTGGCAGGGATACGCAGAGCACAACATGGCCTTTATTAGGGAGCTCAGTGTTGGATGGAATTCCCTTTGGTGGCCATCTTGTTTTAGACGGTCCACATTCCTCACCATCCACCTAAGACCTTGATAATCGTACCGGTAGGGAATGCCACATTTTACGAAAAAAATAAAGAAAAGCGTTGAAATGTAGGTTAGCAAAGTGGGACTGAGTAGGTATTAATTATGTTATTAGGTTTTAAATACTGATCGACTTGATGTTCCCGCCTGAAATGGTCTTATTCGACTGCAGGCCAGTGACAGACGGAGAGACGGACAGAGACGGGTCCCTTGGAAAACGGGGTTAATGGGGGCCCCTTGTGTAACAGGTTTGTCGTTAAAACAGCATTGCACAGACAGTCAACGTTGTACCCCAACAAGGCAATCAGGCAGGCCATCAGCAGTCAAGTAAAGAAGGTGGTCAGTGTAATCAGTCAGGTAGTCAGTCGTTCAGTCGGTAATCACACAGCTCCTTGTAGATCCTCTTGCGGATATGAGGCATGTCCTCCTGACTGAAGTGCAGAGGCTCCTTCATGGACAGACGCCGGCAGTACTGTCAGGACAGACGTACACACGGTTGGTTAACGCGTGCTATAAGGACTTAAAAATAAGAGACGCAAATAAAGAGCTGTGTATGTTTTATTTATTTAACAGAGTTGGTCTCTGAGATTAAAAATCTATTTTAAGAGAGGCCAAGACAAGTAGCATAAAAGTGTGTGTGGTATAGTGTTGTTAAACAGTTTAAAGTATCTGGGGTTTGTTTTCTAAGAAACTAACAAGGGAACAAGGAAAAAAGCAGGAAAAACAAGAAAGCAGGTTCACAGAAACCTGTGGGATGAAGCTTAGAAATTCTACACCTCATCCAATTGCCGGTTGATGGAAATGTAAGTGTACTTTCTTTTGTGCTGTATAAATTCTGAACTCGGATGAAATTGATGTTCTGTCATCTCTGGGTTAGATTGAGAAGTTGGCCTACAACTGAGCCACAAAAAAGAAAACAAAAAAAGGACTGCAACTGGAGAATAACTTGTGGTTGGTGTCAACGCCAGGAAACAGACGAATGAGAGAAAGGGAAATGGCAGGGTGACAGAATATGACGAGATGAAAAAATACTTAAATGCCTGAATAAAGAAAGCGGATGGAGGCGGAAAATAATCCCAAATGTCTCACCTCCAATACAAACACACCACAGTCGCTGTCGTTCTTCTGCTGAGGAATGCCCTGAGATGGTAAAACAATAAATTGTCAGTCAAGGTTAAAAAGACTTCAAATTATAGGACATATTGGCCATTTATTAAAAGGTATATGTAATTTCTGCCGCTAGGGGTCTCTCAATCAAAATATGTAGTTTGATACTTATTTTAACATAGGTGTAGTTGTTTTTAGATCTTTTAATGCAGAAATGTTACATATTTTAACTTCAAACCCTTTTATGGTTTGTCAACAGAAAATATTTTCAAACCTTTATTTGCTAAACAACTATGTTGGAAGTAAGTAAGTGTGAAGTTTGAAAATGGTAATTTAAGTAATGTGTTAAGTGCTAGCGAGGAAGTGCTGGTGATTTAGTACATTTTTGTTATTGTAGCTTGTAGTTTCGTACAGAACCCATCGTCCGGGAACACGTACCCGGATGATGAGCATTCTCCAGCCTTTTTGGTAGTTGGTCTGCTTCTTCTCCTGGGCTTCAGACTGCAGGTACTTCATAATATTCTGGGGGAGGGCCGCAACACACAGGACATAACAGCAACAAAAATTAGGGTTGGGGCAATAAAATCATTTATCATCTTCCTGTGGCGTCTTTACAGAATAGGTCAATGTAATGATTTGGATTGATAACGATTTTATGTTTCTATTTGTTTTTGCAGATACATATATTGTGAAACATTCCCTCAAACCACAAAAATAAATAACTACATTTTTATCCAGCCCTGATTAGGGTTCATCAGGAATGCATTTTATTCTACATTTCTGTAGAAATGTAGAACATTTCTACATTTTACATTCAATCAACTAGCCATTATGTGATAAGAAATTGCAGTTTTTGTATTATGTTTCTAAATTGTATACCTTTACCCTTTAGCTAAATGAATTGTCATGAAACAATATTCAAGAGACAAACAACACATTTGCACTTACGTCTATGGTATGTTTGAACACGACACCTTGACTGTCATAGTAACTAATTGTTTTGGTTGCCGTGTTGACGGTGATAAGGGACCAGTGAATCTCTAGATGAATGGGCACCAACAGCAACCACTTGGAGAACAGGTCTACCTAAAAGCACGCCGCACACACACACACACACACACACACACACACACACACACACACACACACACACACACACACACACACACACACACACACACACACACACACACACACACACACACACACACACACACACACACACACACACACACACACACGTTCATTAGCTACCTAGAAGCAACCGTGTAGAGCTCTGTAGAGTAGCTTTAGTACGGTTTCAACATATTATCAAACTAGTGTACTGCATACAGATAAGCCACCATACCAAGCAACAAACCTAAAAGGTTATTTCCTGGGTCTAAATTTAATTAATGGCTATGTAGCCATTTGACTGTTTGTTTGACATAATTAACCTTATTAATATCCATAAAATGCTAGTGGTCACTGAAGCTAATTTGTTCTTACTTTTTTGGTCCACCTCTTTACTCCTTCGTAGCCCTTGGCAACAAGCTGCTTGTGGAAGAAACTATTGAAAAAATGGACCTGAGACCGAGAGATTGACGGACAGACAGAGGGAGGGAGATGGCGTGCATAAGTGAGAGACAGCGAGACAGAGAGAGACAGAGCATAAGTGAGACAGCCCAAGACACAGAAAAGGTTAAAGCCGTTAACCCCGTATAATAATGGCCCTCCACTGTACAACAGGAGAATTGTTCACAGATCTAAATATACGCACCTGGGTATTTTAGGATTTTTGCTGCGGCACACCCTTCAAAATACTTTAGGGGCACTGTGTTAATTTAGACAATCCTACTAGGAATGTTACATATAAGAAATGATAAATGTGCTCATTTTAAGGTTTCTTTCCATTTAAACTGGGAACAATCCTTGTAAACAATTAGAAGCACAACCAAAGATCATCTCACACAGGACTCCTTGAAGAGGTTCTACTTCTAATGTTTTGAATGGTCGGTTTTAACATGTGTGAACAAAAGACATGAGAAATTACACACACACACATCCTGTAACTCACCTTACTCTGGGTGGCTTCCATAATGAGTTCCCCATACATGTTGATAACCTAAACAGACAGAGGACACACTACAGATTTACAGTTTTCCATACCTACATTCTTACAGTCGACTCTTAATTTGCCACTCGTTCCTCCTTAAGAAACGCAATCTCTTCCGCCCTCAATATTGTGGGCGGAAGGTTGGGGGTTTCCAAATACTCACCCTTCCCCATGTTGCTTTAGGCTTACACATTTTAATCCACTTGAATGTACTAAAATATATGAATTAATATTAACATGCCCAATTTGAGTTATGTACAGGCCTTTTTCATAACGATATTATTTGAATCTTTTATCATGTTTCAGCCTTATGCATGTACCTACTTTATATGCCTTTTACATGAGTGGTGGTGGGACCGTTCCTGGAAAATATGCTCATAAAATTCACACAGAAAAGGGTCCATGTTCATCTCAACAACTAAGAACAGCACACTGGATAAGCAAACCAGACCAAAACATACCAGCTAAACTGTTTAATTATCATTAAAGGTACCCCATTCCTTAATTTTTACATCCTTTCAAATTTTATTATTGTTATTTATGTATTGGTTTTGGTCACCATCTTCGTTGAGGTATATTTCCTATAGTCCTGGGACTCCATTGAGCCCCTCTGTGGTACTAAAGGTTCATGAACTGACATAAAATAAAACAAGCCCCACTTTTAAAAAGATGGCAGTGCTGGGCCTCACCTGGTCGTTGAGCCAGTTCTGCTCCTCCAGTGTGCCCAGGTCCTCTAGGCTCAGGGTGTGTTTGTTATATGTCACCATGAAGCCCGCCACCGGGGCAGAAGCCAGCCCTGCCTTGAACCGTCTCATTTCCCCCGGAATGTCTAGCTTCCTGAATCGCACGCGCCCCAAACATGACGACGCCAGAGGAAGTTGAAGACGAGGGATGGATAGAAGAGGCGAAATAAAAAGGAACCAGAGAAGGAAAGTGAGCCATGTGAATGTTTTCAAGCATTTTATATTGGTTCATTACAGCCACCAGCCATTTGTATAATTATGAGCGATGCTTATTAAATGTAAAGCAACAGTTTTTGTGTAAAAGTCTCACGGTAGACTAGCAAAGAAGTCCATATAGCTGAAATCCATCTATCTAAACATTGTTAGTTTTTTTTAAATGGGGTTCCTTGTGCATTTCATTTGTGTGGTTCACAGCTGGATGGTGTAGGACCAAGAGAAAATAACTGCTCTCTTCCGACCTAGCTGAGGCCCGACCAATTGCCATTAACACCTGAAGCACCTGCATCCATCAAAGCAGTGACCATTGGCCACGAACACATGTGCCCAGATGAAGGGTCAGCCAGGCAGACTCTGCAGACAGATATTCTACCTAACATACTAATCAACCGTGGGATCCAGGGCTACAATTTCTCCCCGCATGTCAAGCTAATGATCTTTGAGAGCCCTAGTTATTTGCAAGCTAACCAAAGAAAACAGCCGGACAATTAGGTCTCTGAATGCTTCAGTGGCACAGAGCGTGAAAGATAATAATATCTGGATACATAATAACATACAGACACGAGAACGTTTTTCAATGATATTATAATCATGTGATCAATAGGTATAATTATGAGGTCTTGTGTAAAAGTGTGTGTGTGTGTGTGTGTGTGTGTGTGTGTGTGTGTGTGTGTGTGTGTGTGTGTGTGTGTGTGTGTGTGTGTGTGTGTGTGTGTGTGTGTGTGTGTGTGTGTGTGTGTGTGTGTGTGTGTGTGCACGCACTAGCCTTTTACTGAGGTCCATATTGGTTTTCTTCTTCAGGTGTTCCAGAACATCTGTCTCGCTAAGAGGAATGAAACTCCCATACTTCAAAAAGAAGCTCTCCAAGAACTCTGGAATGGGAGAGGGGGAGATTCATTGTAATTGTAATTAGAGGACGTATTTACACAGTGACCTGAACATTCATTTGAACTGAAGTATATGCATCGCACTTCACATGGAAAAATAAATGTTAGGATAAGTGTTGGGGTTGACCCTAACTAACATAACCTTGTTAGGATTGGTTGGATGTGGTTGCAGATCTTTAGTAACCTTACCGTGAAGCATCTCCGTGAGCAGCTCTGTGCAGTCCGTGTCTGGTGTCTGCTGGTCAATCTGCAGTGCACCCGCCTCCATCAGGACCGTCCTCTCCTCCGGCCCCCAGGTGCCCCGCAGACAGTACTGCCTGTGGTCCCACAGCGCCCAGCGGTGCAGGGGCGCTTTGCACGGCGATAGAATCCAGCGAAGGCGCCGGCGACCGAGCCGTGTGGAACGCGGGAGTCTCTGTATGGGCGGGGCTGCCGTCCGGGTCCACCATCTCCACCACCACCCCAGGGCTGCCGTCGGGTGATTGCGGCGGCGTGCTGTTGGACGTGGGGTCCCCTTGCGCAGGCGGGTCCACCTGCATGGCGGAGTCCTGGTCCCCTGGGCGGCCGGTAGGACCGCCCGAGACGGCCTGGTCGGCGACTCCCTTCTCGAGTTCGCCATCGGGCACACCCGCTTCCGCGTTCGCCTCACTCTCTCTCGCTTCCCCATCTCCAGAGAAGTGAACGCCGTTTGTGGAACTCGCGGGATGTAGGTCCGACGCAGGGCTCTCTCCCTGCTCCCTCTCCTGCGGCACCTGGCGCACAACCATGGATCCAGGGCTGGCCTGGCCATCTGCTCCAGCCGCAAAGACCTTCTGGGCAGCAACACGAGCAGCTCCCACGATGACCATCCCACTGCCCTCTAGCTCCCCAACACCTCCTCCTCCTTCTTCGACTCTCTCTGTCTTTTCCAACGTCCCGCCGACTGTGGCTCCAATGGCACCTCTCCCCCTCCTCCCTACTGCCCCCCTACCCCTGGCTCCTCTTAAGCCAGCCGCTCCCCTCCCCCTTCTCTGACCTCGGCCCCCCCGCATCTCCAAGGCCGCCTCTTTCTTTTGGGAGTCACTTCTATTCTCTATGGAGACAAAGCTTTTCATTGGTCCATCCTGCCAAGCGCTTTCACTTGGCAGATCAAAAGAGGTATCCGATTGGCCGTCGATACTGACGACCGCAGTTCCTTTCGCCACATCATATTTATCACTGTCCTCCGTGTCCTCGTCTTCATCATCATTCAGTTCAAAAGGCTTAATCATCGTCAGATGTCCACCCACCGTCCTTTTGGGGGTGTCCCCGTTGTAGCTCCCCCTGCCTCTCGGCCTGCCCCGACCCCTTCCTCTGAGCCGCCCGCGCCCCCTGCTTCCCCTGCTTGGTGTGGTCGTGACATTGTGTCCTTTGCCGTTGGGACCACAGCAGTCACAGGCCTTAGGGGTCCGCTTCCTGCCAGAAGAACGTCCATTCACGGCAGCCTGGAAGTGGTCCGGACTCAGAGGTGATCCTGGACCTAACTCTGGAAGGTCATCGGGAGTCGGTTTGACCTGAGAAGGAGCCGGGGTGGCGTCTGAGCTTGAGGTAATCAGATTGCCTGAGGGCTCTGCAAGGCCTTCATCTGTGTGAGTTGAATGTAGAGGCTGTGCTTGAAGAGGAGCTCCCTGAGCATCGACTGCCAGATGAGGTGAAGCTGACGGAGTTGTGGGCATGAGAGGGGCATTGGCACCGCTGTGAACCATGACTCACTGTTCAGGTTCCCCTACCCCATACCCAAAGACCCCTGCTTCTGTTTCCGTTGCCCTCACTCCAGCACTCCACTTAATTGTAGTCCACAAACTTCCTTGTTTAGGCTATTTATGCTCTCTTTTTTTCTCGACAATAAGGGTATTCTGTCCACAAGTGTATCCAACCATATAGTCGAGACAAGAGGATAAACACTATTACATTAATGGTTGTAAGCATGTATCCTATACTATTTTTACACCATGGCTAGTAACCCAAATCAAAAAAGAACTGCAAGAGATGAGGGATAATTAAGACGACCTAGAAAAAAGGAGATGAGCTTCGGTCATGAGAGTTATTTACGGCACGGCACGGCACGACTAAGAACAACCAAACATTAATTTTGGGAAACTTTGGGAATGTGATTGATAACCTTTGGGAATGTGATTGATAAGCTGCACTTAATTAAGATATGCCATGCATGCATGTTCTACAAACATTAATAAAGACAAAGAAAATACAGTTTCATGGTGATCAACGAAAAGGATTTTGTTGAGTCCACATTTGAGTAATGTTATTCGGGGTGTTATTTTCAGTAAATATAAGAAATACAATATCGAACGTAAGACAAACTCCTCGACTGCGCTAGCTAGTCCAGCTACACGATCATAACAATCGAAAAGACAAAGCCGCGACTAAAAACTCTGTGCAGATTTCCGGTAATATGAACATGTCGGAGTCATTGAGCCATCTATTAAACGCCACAGAATAGATAATAGCCATATCAAAATAATGTAAAACATGCCAATTAATTACCTTCTGTAAGACAGCCAATAGTTTATCCTGTGAACGATTTGAAAAAACAATTTCGGTATACGTCGCGGGATGATCGCGTCACGTCTACGTAAAGGATGCAGTGTTCAAACCGCTATCACTGGGTAGCTTAATTTCCTCTGCTCAGTCCACTGTCCTTCGCTGAGCCATGAGTATGATAACCATTGCATATTTTATGGCCAATCATTGAGGTTAAGCGTTGCAATTCTGTTTATTTCATTGTGGCTGCGTATGCCTCATATTTTGCCATTGGACAGAAAAATGTGAATGGTGTTCCTCTCATTCTGTCATCCCTCCGTGCACGAAATTGTAAATGAGTCTAGTCCGTTTATTTTTGGCTATAACTGACACAACACAATGGATGTCAATACTCTTTAATAACACAACAATAAATAAAACTAACAGTAACAAAACGACAAAAACACAAATATATGACAACGGTATAAGGGCTATAATCAATTTTAGAGAATGGTTATAGGTTAGAGACACCATCATGACATGTCGTAATAACTCAACATTCTGCAATGGATACATTACTGTATATGTGAATCTATTTCCTTCTAAAATAACCCATAATAATGAATTAACATTTTGGTTTCAGTGTACCAGTTTGGTATTTGAGGGGTCATCCAACATGATGTAGAGAAACATACATTTATTGGCCAAAAAAAAAAAAGGATTACAAGCCAGTTTAGTTATATAAAAAAGTGATATATAAAAAAAAAAAAAAATTCTGTACACATGAAAAAGGGTCCTTACACTTCACAGTGGGAATCACTGGCTTTGAACATAGCTGTTCTTTTAATTACATTCAAAAACATAATATTGAGTTAGTGGGGTTTTCGCCACTAAACACATAGTCAATGCAATATTCTAACTTGCTTGATAAAAAACGAAAGCCAGATGATCTTTTGGCAAGAACCAATGGTGATACCATTCGATCACCTCAAAATACATATTTACAATCTCAGCCTTAACAGCTGACGGACAATGATTCAAATACATTTATATTCCACAGTACAAATCTAGAATGGCAGTACAAAATAACTGTTGGATATTGGCAACCAATGTAAGAAAGCTCTTCCAGACAGAAAGCAGCTTTTTTTATTGATTATCGTTTTAATCACATTTTCTTCACTCTGCTTATGACATGACAGACAGAGAGAGAAGGATGGAGAGAGAGGTGAGAGAAAGAATGAGAGAGCGAGAGAGAGAGAGAGAGAGGGAACTAGAATGGAAAAATATATGAATAATGTAGTGGACGACGGCTGGAAGCTTGGACCAATTCCTGAAAGACAAAACAAAATTTTTAATTACATTTAATCCAAAGTATGAAAACATTAAATTAAGCTCTAATAATTGTAACCAAACAAAAACCTCTAAACTGTGATGTGTGTTTGTAAGCAGCATTTATACCTATAGTAGTGTTGCATTGATGGCCGGTGTGTGTATGGTCTTGGAGATTAAGGCGCTATTGACCCCCTCTGCGGTCAGAATCTGGAGCTGCAGCTGATAAATAGTGTCTGCCTGCAGGTTGTACACCGTCACTGACCGCTGGGACTGGCAGGAGAGAGACAGAGATAATAAGTCATAGACACACACACACACACACACACACACACACACACACACACGTTTCCATCTTTATATTTAAGTGATATGTTAAAAGTAAATTGATAAAAGTAAATTGGCGATTGTCAAGTTACAATAAAGAATAATAGTGAATACAAAATAAGATCATTGAGGTCTTTCTCTTACAGGTGCCACTGTCTGGGACTGGGAAATGAGGGTCTCTTCCTGACCCTCGGTTGCCATGAAAATGCCTGAGGGTGGCGTCAGCTGCTTCCACGTAAATTGAAACCCCTCAATATCGGCATGCTCCAATGCATTCTGGGAAAGCCTCCAACGGAACGTGGTGAGAAGGGTCCTGTTCAGTTGTTGGAATTCCGCGTTAAGCCGTTCTGGACGCAGTACAACCTTCCGGCTGGCCAGGGGGCGCTCTAACACAAAAAAGAGGACAACGGAAAGGGTTAATCTGATTTTGAATCTGGAATATCTATGTATTGATTTGCTGAGCAACACTTAATCATAGCATTATATTGGACATGACAACACAGGGATGCTTAAGTTAAACAAAAGTAGAATTTGGAGCTAGACGAATCCTTGTAATGTACAGTGTTGTTTCAAAGTGTACTTTTACATACATGCATTTCATATTCAACTGATGGCCGTGTGAATTTGTGTGTGTGATTAAGTGTGTGGTTACCCTCTGTGCCACAGGGCAAGGTCTGACCTCCCCTGACCTTGAGAGAGGAGCAAACCGGGGTCGTAACCCAAGCAACAGCCTCTGACCCCAGGACCTCCTCTGTTGTCACGGTAACCTGGTACTTACAAGAGAACAGCAGGCCAGTGATGGTGTGATGGGTGCCCTTTAGAATGAGTGACAGAGAGATCGAGAGAGAGAGGGGGAGAGAGACAGACAAAGAGAGAGGGAGATCTCAGGTGCGATCTACAGTTTCTAAAGTCTGTATTTTAAGTGATGCTTGCAACAATGAATGGCAAAAAAAATAATCAATATAGAACCTAGAAATTAGAATAAAAGACAGACCGACAGCATTGACAGTTAGGATTCTGGCAAAGAGGAAAAACAGGTGACAGAGAGAGAGAGATAGTGAGAGAGGGAGAAGGGAGGGGGAGGGCTTTTGTCAGAGAAATATTGAGATAGAGAGAGAGTTACGGAAAGGCAGACAGTTTAATAGTTGAATGCATTCCAGACAGAAATGAGAATAAGAATGATGAAAGCTGATCCATCATGCGTGCACAAACACACACACACATGCAGGCACACACAGAAAGAGAGAGAGAGCAACCGCACGCTGGTGTAGGGTTGACATACCTGTACACTGACTGTTTTCTCAGTGCTAGTAACATTAGTACCACAGGCATGTGGACGCCACCGCAAGACATATGGGCCAGAGTGTCTCTGTCTGCCTGTTAAACAACAGCAGTGAGATCGTATAAAAAATACACTACGTTGTGGCTTTGTTTACATTTGTAATTAGATTGATGCATTTATTTGATTACACACATATGCACAAATTACACACAAACACATTCACAAGTGTGCACACTCACTCACTCACTCACTCACACACACACACACACACACACACACACACACACACACACACACACACACACACACACACACACACACACACACACACACACACACATTAGCACTCTACTAACATCTGTTGCTGGTTATTTTGTCTTTGGTTGTTATTAAATGAAACTTGGCGTCTTATTGCATCTCATCCAGATAACTGCCAATAAGAAGCTCCTATTTTGGCCTGTGCTAGCCAATCAGACCAGCACATAGGAGTTTCCAGCATCATATCGTGAGAGTGCTGAGGTAGCAGATTCTCCAGTGAAGGGAGGGATTCTAAGAGAATATGACAGCTACTCTGTGTCTGTCGGTACTATCTGCCTTATTCCCTGTCTTCTTTTGGCTTTTGTGTCTGTTTACATGTCTCAACTCTGCATGTTTATGTTCTAAGGCTGTAAATAATCTAAATGACTCTACATTTATCTTGAAATGATTCAGAGTGAGGAAGGGACACTTTTTCATTCCATAAAGTTATTTAGTGAAAACAATATCCTACTTAATATTTATCATGATATTAGTGAGTTAATAAGGAAGGGAACGCATTCCATCAATGATTCAATAAGACTCCTGGGTTTAACTGTTGGGACTCCATTCGGTCTGGTACGAACAGAGACAGGGAGTTGTGGCCATAAGTACATCAGTAATTACTTCTGTAACCGTGTGTCTCTTTTGGTTTCCCCTCCGCTTTTAATTATCAGGCCGCATCACCATCGCAACACAAGGAAAATCAAAGTGCAGTACCAGCACAAGTACTATGTACACTCTCGCACCTTTTCCCAGCGTACGTTCACAGGTAACACAACGGCAGTCGCCATGGAAAGGCTCACCTGGGTGAAGCCACTTCCAGAACACTTTGACCTGCAGCTGGCTGTTGTGGAAGTGAGGAGCAGCGGTCTCCAGACGCAGGTCGCCCGGGGCGACGGCAGGGGGGTGGGCGGGACCCGGCCGCGGGGAAGAGGAGACGGGGAGGTCAGTGGAGGAGGAGGAGGGGGGATGGAAGGAGGAAGAGGAGGAAGAGGAGGAAGAGGAGGAAGAGGAGGAAGAAGAGGAAAACGGGAGCTCGTTGGAGAAGTCTTTGGTGGAGTCCAGCGGAGGGGAGTCTAGAGGAAGGTCGACGTAGAGACGTCAAATAAAACCCAGAAATAAGACCACTTAGTCACAGCGTATTGGCTAAAGCAAATGACACGTATTGCAAGAGTTTAATAATGCTCTATTTTTTGGGTGAAAATGGCCTGTCAAGACTTGAGATTTCCAGTCAGTTGTAGTGGAAAGAAGGCAATGTGGGTGGGACATGAGTTACAACCTCACTACAGCCTGGTCATTTTCCAGCAACTAGCCTTTATATGACTGGTGCTCGGAACGCCAATAAAGTGTAGCTTGAGGCAAACATGTCAGTGAGACTGCATGTATCTGCATATATATACAGCTCAAGACTGTGTGACGTGTGAAGTAGGCCAAAATCTGTCGATAACACAAATCAGCTATCCTTTATTTTATGGTGATGTTTATGTGGCTATAAAAAACAATGAATCATTGAAAGTAAGTAAGTATTTGCGGACAATGGATTAAAATGTATAAATGCTGTTTGGCACCATCATTTAATATCTAAAAAGTAATCCAGAACACACGTGTGTGTGTGTGTGTGTGTGTGTGTGTGTGTGTGTGTGTGTACATTCATACGTGTTTTTTACTGTGCAGCTGCAGATACCAAACAGGAAGTAAATACAGCAGTTCCTCATGAACCATTTAATCAAACGAATGATTAACGACTCTGTCAACAATAAAAACATGCCACGGTGCAGCATACAGTATTTATTAACAGCAATGCTAGTTAAGTGAACATCGTGACAACATGCTACGCCGCTTCCTTTGAGCTAAGAAAGCCGGGGGGGGGGGGGGGGGGGGGGGGGGGCCTCAGTAGTTACAGGAGTCACTATGTGGGCCCTGGCCATCTGGTTTCATCATAACATCAGACGCATGAGCATCGCACGTTAGCCTGCCTGGAGCCTAGTGTAAAAAGCTCTGTATCAGGTGCCTCCCCTTAAAGCTAAACCAATTGAACAGAAACCACCGCCACATACAGTAGGCCTGAAGAACATAGTAATGGGCTGCAAGTGTGGATCTGGAGGAATCCTTTCTTCTCTGTGGTGGACTCTGCTGGGGGTGGGGGGAGGTGCAGGGGGTATTGACCAGGAATACATGGCACAGAGCTTTGCATTCTTGGACCCAAATTGAATCAAGGCCAGCAATTAAGAGCCATGCTTTTACCTTGCTTAAGTCCCTTTTCTGTATATACCTTTACATACAAAAAGAAGAAATAGACTGAATGTATTGTAGTAAATAGCCAAGCAGAGGCTCAGTACACCAACGTATGTGATAAACCTTGTATTTGCTCTTACCTTAATGTCTTGCAGATTGTGCTCTTACATAAATGCAAGTGACTTTTAAAAAGGATCACATGGATAGAGAAAGATGTAAAATGTGCACAAGTAAAAATGTATTCTTACCTGTATCACTAATAGTTGTAAACATAATTTGGGATCTGGGACTTTTCAGTCTTTTTTGGCCCCAGTAGTTGACGGTTTGGACAGACAGGGAGTAAGACGTAGCAGGACTCAGACCCTGCAGCCAGAGCTCACACTGGGCCTGGAGAATAAGAACAGGACATTAGAATACAGCATCAAACACACACACACACACACACGTGCACGTGCACACACAGATATCAGTATACCCTTGAACTTGTTGATCAGTGGAAGCCCACATATGGACTACAGTTACCCAGAGATGCACGAGCAGATCGCACAACTAACATATCACACATTAGATAAACATAGTACAAGTATGTGCATTTACATGCATGCATTGTATATTAAGACACATACAAATCCATTTGTACATTTTTGATATTGTTATTTTAAATAATTATATTGTTTATGTAGTTATTTTCTCTCTTATGATGATATTAACTAAATCCCTTATGTTTTTGGTGATAATTCCCTTTGTCAAAACTATTACTCTTCACGGCCCTTATCTCCACCATGTCCATCCTCATCATCATTATCATCCTCATCATCTGTCGAGTGAAGGGGCCTGAGCTGTTCTCCATTAGTCTGCTCTTTGATTGACAGCTCGTTAACAGGCTCTTAGTCAATCAGATACGTCCATCCGTCTGGATCACGACCAGTCACAACAGAAAGATGCCTGGATGATAACAAACCAGAATGTGACTGTGTGTGTGTGTGTGTGTGTGTGTGTTTGAGATAAAGAGAGCGACACAGAGCCAGACAGAGAGAGCCAGAGAGAGAGAGAGAGTTAAAGGTAATTTCTCCGTGACCTCTAAACTAAATTGGGTTGTGTAGAATTGTCATTACCCTTAAGACAGACAAAACATATAGGCGAGAGAGACAGAGAGAGGGACAGACAGCGTGAGAGAGAGAGAGAGAGAGAGAGAGAGAGAGAAGAGAGGGAGAACAAAAGAAATAGAGAGTAAATGTCAGCATGGAATTCCTTTCAATTTCCCATGAAAATAAAGTGATTTGAACGAAGGGAGACATATCTGGTGTGGGATTTTCCTCATTTGAATATATATTTACATATTTAGCATTCTATATTTCCCCCTGCACATAGGCCAATTCAATGTTCCCTCCCTGCCAACCCGCGGTACTCTGGATCTCCGTGCGTGCCTGTACTATCCAGGGGCCAGGGCCAGAGGAATCCGTGGTGCTGTCGACGCTATCGCACGCGAGAGGCCCTTGGTCACAGAGTGGAACAGTGTTGTTCTTCCATACCCAACCTGTTGTGATGCCTTGGCCACTACTACTGTACCGCCATGCAGCCGCAGACACTAGTAATAGTGGTATTGGTGGTGGTGGTGTGTGTGTGTGTGTGTGTGTGTGGGGGGGGGGGGCAGGTCATTTAAATTCCAGGCCTCCTAGCCAAGCAGAACTCAAGAGCAGGCTGGAGATGAAGGGCTCCACCAGGATACGTCTGTGATGTCCATCAGTGTTTAGGATGAGCCCACCACTTTATGCTTTAAACAAAAACCCATCTTGAAACAAGAACAGGTCTCCTTTCTTTGGTGCTGTGTTTGACTTGAAATGCATGTTTACATGAATGTTGGAGTCTTTAATCAGTACATGGCCTGAGTGACTTTGAGACAAACGGGTCCAACATGGTGAGGAGGTAATGGGCACCAGTCACGTGTATTATAAAAAATAGTGAATGGTTCTTTCTCTCGTAAAATGTTTTAAGTTGTACTGTCATGCTAGCATTAGAATTTCTTTAATTTTTATAAAACAAATAAAATATAACAACGTAATTATTGAAACAAGCGAAACCGTGAATTTGCTTCTTGGTAACAACTACTCTATATTAGAAACAACATTAAGGTATGCTACATTTTGATGGATTCTTTTTCCTCTTTTCATTTAGAACACATTCACCTCTGCCATTCAGGGGTACACATTCTGCTCACTGCTCCCAACCACATTAAAGCTGTGAAAGATGTTCCATGACTCGAATCCAGATAACCAAGCTAACACCAAGCTGCACAAACTCAGCCATCGTTTCTTTTAAATGTTCCTACCATGATAGCCGATATGTTATGGCACTGTAGCCATGGTGGTGGTGGTGATGGGCATATCGTCAATGTATTTCCAGATGCTTTGGCGCGGGTTAAACACATTATGCTAACCCTGAAAAGCGTTGGAATTATGTTGTCATTCAAACTACATGGCCGCGTTGATACGTTACCATAGCAAAGCCAGACCTGCGCGCTAATATGGTTACGTAGCATACAGATAATGGCACGTCACTCACATTTCTACATACTGAAAACACATGGGGGAGGCTGCCATCTGTGCCCTATGGTTGCCAGGGACCTCAAAAATTAAATGTGCCAGGCAATGATTTGTCGAGCCACACATGTGGAACGGAGAAGTCTTGAAGGTCAAACAAATTCTGGAACTTATTTATTTTGATGAAATAAACTTTACATGCATGTTTATTTGCATGTGAGATGGAATATGTACAGGCACAATTTTACTTACTTAGTAAGATACATATATAACTGAAATGGTTACTCAACTGTATTTTGCCTGTGGACTAATTGCAATATTGGCTATGCAAATCGAACACCGTAAGAGTGTAACATTCCTAAAAGTCTATACTGAAGACTTGTTAAAACTTCTACCATTAGTAGGAAAGTAAGTACAGCAGATGTGTAAGTGTAGATCAACATACGGCATATGGTATGGCGTTGTTATGGGAATTCTTTCTCTGTTTTCCAGTTGTGTATGTTCGTCCATTAATTCCTTTACTTACTGTTCTGCCGCACCTCTGCATGGGCAGGACAAATCCCTCCTCAGGGGAAATAAAGATCTGTTCTATTCTGCATAGTTGCAGATCTCCATGTGAATCAATAGGAAGAGGTGTAGTGTACACATCCATCTTACCCCCGGCGTCACTCGGCTGGCGCTCTCCTTCTGATCCTGCATGCCTGTGTGCGCGTGCACGGAGAGTGTGTGCTTGTGTCGGTGCACCACCTGCGCGCGTGCACGCGAGGGGGGCGCCAGGCCCTGCAGCGTGTGTTTGTGTCGGGGGGGCGTCCAGGTAACCCTGTAGTGGTGCACTGGCAGATCTCCCTCCCTTGGGGGCTCCCAGCGGACCAGAACCCCCACCGTGGTAGCCTGGCCTCCGGATCTGTGGGCCAGGAACAGAGCAGGTAAGGCGCCGTGCGGCATCGCAGCAAGGGGTTAGAATGTATATATGACTACATAGAAATATTCATACAATTCATACAAGAAACATTCATACAACAACAAAAGAACACAGAGGGACTACTTCTCACACTTGCTTCACCTGCTGTTGATCTGTTGGACACATTAAGATGTTAATTTTGTCTCTCCTTCTCACACACACACACACGCACGCGCAAGCGCACGCACACGCTCACGCACACACACACACACACACACACACACACACACACACACACACACACACACACACACACACACACACACACACACACACACACACACACACACACACACACACACACACACACACACACACACACACACACACAGGTGTAATACCTTGCTCTCAAATGGGGTCCCAGTCCGGAAGTGGCCAAGAAGAGAGTCTGATTGGTCACTCTTATATTCATCGGAGCCTCAGGAGGGGAAGGATCTGCATAGACAGACAGACAGTCAGACAGACGAAGACAGGGAGACAGACAGACAGAGAGACAGTCAGAAATTAAGAGAGATTGGATCACTATTGAACAATAATCATCAAAATCATCATGATTATGATTATCATTAATCATCATTTATGATGATCATTGTCATCAACCTACCTATTTCTGATCTATTTCCTGCTGTATTCAATCTGCAATGTTTGCAATTTTTGTGAATTGAAAATGAACCCAGGCAGTCAAAACACCACAGATCTCTGTGTGCTGCAATGCTCACTGTTCAACTGTGTGTGTGTGTGTGTGTGTGTGTGTGTGTGTGTGTGTGTGCATGTGTGTGTGTGTGCGTGTGTGTGTGCGGCGTTAACCCTATACTCCAGGTCAAATTAGATTTAGATCCTCAAAGGTGAGGTGACACAGGAGAAGCCTGAGGCCTCCTCCTGCAGTAGCCAGCAGGACCCCCACAGAGCTTTTGTTTGCTTCTGCCATGGAATCAGAAAGGTCACGGGTGTCTTCCAGCGTTGGCCCTCTCTGTATCTCATTACGCGCACAAAAAGGCCCCTGTTCTGTATTTGATTAAAACTACATAATGTGTCTGATTTGAACTACATCTCCCAGTGCAGTTCCGACCCCCAGCAGCCCCCACGGAGGCCCCGAGGCTGGGCACTGCGGCTGACCCACATCCAGTGATCAAAGTTGGGGGGCCGGTCATAATATCAGCACGGGAGAGTGGGCCTGCTAGTGGGTAAGTGGGGTGTCCCTCTGGACCGTCGTTCTGTAGATCAGAGGCCAGAGCCCCCATACTGCACCCCTCAGCCAATCCAGCATTAATAAAACTGATAGTTGAATTCAAACTCTCTCTGCCTCGTTAGTGGCAGGGTAACGGTGACGACACGCCAAGCAGCATGACATCTGGGTGGGGGGGGGGGGGGGGGGTGCTTCCTGAGCTGTGACCCCCCACGACCTCGAGCCCCCCCCCCCCCCCCCCCGCCTGACTAATCTGACTGATGAACTGGAAACATACGACTCCAGACTCTGATCAGCATGGAATGTATGAGAGAGTGTGTTTAACCTTTGACCCCTCTACTACCACCACCATACCCTCACACACACACACACACACACACACACACCACTTTCAAACACACTGTCAGAATCACACACACAGACCACTTTCAAACAAACCGGCAGAAGGACACACACACACACACACACACACACAAACACACACACTGACATAAACGTGATAACAGCAGGCTGGGCCAACAGAAGTTGACTTCACAGCATGAAGGCAACATGGCTGACATTCTAATGTACATTGTAAAACTTCCACTATTCAGTGTCCCTAGGTTGGTTCTGGTGGAAAACTCTGTCTCGGACACCTCCCTGTAATCGCCCTTGAGGATCTGATTGATAGATAAAAACGTAAAAGAGTTCTAAAGCTTGTTATAGAAATAACTCTGTGTTCCTGCAAGCCTCCAGTTCTACCAGGTCTCATTACTCACACAGAGACAGGACTTAGCAGGCCCTGGCAGGGGAATAAGTATCGCTGGGCCGTCCTGGCACCGCACCAACATGAGCTAAGTGTGCTAAGCATTAGCACTAGGGACCTCCTCTCCCCTCACACTTACTCAACCACAGCAGGGGAATCTGACCCTCAGCCAACTCAACCAAACTATATCTGTCACTGTGTGTGTTTGTGTGTGTGTGTGTGTGTGTGTGTGTGTGTGTGAGCTTGTATGTAAATAGGTGTGTTTGTGCATAGGTGTATGTGTGTGTATGTGTGTGATTGTGAGTGTATGCATGTAAGCGTGTGTGTGATTGTGTATGTGTGTGTGAGTGTGTGTGTGTGTGTGTGTGTAGGGCTGCGTTTCAGCTCTGTCTTCTCGTGCTTTATGGGCTGTCTGATGTGTTGCGTTACGGTCTGTTACCCATTTTACAGCCAGGTGAGGGAGACAGACAAATAAAAGACTGATATGGAAGAGTTCGGAGGATGCGGGTTTGACTTACTGAGGGAAAATATCCCTCCTGAATTCTAAATGTCATGTGGCCTGTAGCCTCTGAACCTCTGTACGGTTCTGCTTTCTGAAAAACATCCATACACATTTTACTAGACAAGTATGTCCATGTTGCGTGTATGAGCATGACTAAATAAAAGTAAATGTATTGACTGCTATGTCTACTTAACGTGTAGTGTGTGTTCGTCTAAGTAGTGTGTGTATGTGTGTGTGTGTTCCTATGCATATGTGTGTGTTTCTATGCATGTGTGTGTGTGAGTGTTTATGTGTGTTCCTATGCATGTGTGTGTGTGAGTGTTTATGTGTGTTCCTATGCATATGTGTGTGTGTGTTTGCGTGTGTGTTCCTATACATGAGGATGTGTGTTTGTGTGTGTGTTTATTTATGAGTGTGTGTGTTTGTGCTTGTGTGTGTGAGTGTGTGTGTGTGTGTGTGTGTGTGTGTTTGTGTGTTACTATGCATGTGTGTGTGTGAGTGTGTCACCTCTGCTGGAGATGTAGTGTTTACTGGGTGTGGTGAACCCTCTGCTCCCCTGGCTGTTGATGGCAGCTACCCTGAACTGGTACCAGCGCTGGGACCGGACCTCTGGCACAACCACGTGCTCTGACAAGCTCTGGACACACACACACACACACACACACACACACACACACACACACACACACACACACACACACACACACACAGGGACACACAGCAAGATGAGGATCATTGAAGAAATAATCTGATGTCATACAGTATTTGTTATGTTTAAATCAACTGACACGTAAAAAGATGAACAAATCTTTGGTATTTGACAGTCATAAGTGTATCATACTACATACTATTTAGCTTTACACAACCGCACTCTCCTGATGATTAAGCCCATGACGTAGCATTTCTTCATGAAATGGCCGAAATGTATTTGGCTGCACATATACATATACAGTCATATATTATCATAATAAAATGTGTTATGATAATAAATAATATTTTATGAAAACAATCCTGCAGCATAATAAAATAATAAAACAGCTTCAATATTTGAACATTTATATGTCACATTAAAGGGTCATTCAGAAAAAAGCTAGTTTGAGGTGAGTTGAAAACCATATTCCTGCCTGCAGGTCTCAAGACATCATGCCTTTAACACATCCTCTTTAGATCTTGAAGATCTGTGAATCTATGTTCCTTTCAGAAAACACAATGTGTATGAAAGATGTGTCCACAACAAAGATAATCATTGGTTAAAGCTCTACACACCTACTTTTCGAACACACCCCCATCAGGCCAGCAAACATACACACACACACACACACACACAGAGATACAGAGCATGCCATCTATTTAAGTCTATAATGAGTGTTCAGTTATTCAGAGTCAGCCGGTGAAACGACTGTGGCTGTCTGTGGTCCATATTTAAGCTCTGCTTATTTACCTAACCTCACACGGGCACATACTGGGACACATACACACATACACACACATACACAAAGACATACACACACACACACTGGAAGAAGGTAGCCTGCCTAGAGAGAGAGAGAGAGAGAGCGACAGTGAAATAGAGAGAGTGTGTGTGTTCGTGAGAGAGAAAGAGAGAATGAGAGAGCGAGAGAGAGAGAGAGAGAGAGAGAGGTAAGACAGGCATAGGAAGCAGATGGATGAGGTGGAAGCCAAGGCAAGCCATGCTTCTCCATCGCTGTGTGTGTGTAGTTTCATCTCCTCCCTGTGCGGTCTAGCAGGAGCACTGAGCAGACTTGAGGCTTTACTGCCCTGCTGTTTCACAACTGTTTGTCACAACGGTTTAAATTCCACTCAACACTGGACTGGCTGCCATGTAGCTAGTGGAACAGAACACAGCGCTCGGCCCTTTAAATTAACCGTGGCTCTACCTCACCACAAGATCCCCGGGGTCATTAAACCAGCGCCTCAGATGAATCACACACACACACACACACACACACACACACACACACACACACACACACACACACACACACACACACATGGGCGGACAGACTGACAGACAGACAGACACACACACAGATCTACATGGATACAGACAGATGGATGAATGGAGGGATGGACAAACAGACAGACAGACAGACAGATAGACAGACAGGTAGAAAGTAAGAGAAATTGATAGACAGATAGATGAATGGAGGGAGAGACAGACCAACAGATAGACAGACAAATGGAGGGAGACCGAAGAACAGACAGATGGACAGAGGGACGAATAAATGGAGTATATAGATTAGGCAGACAGACGGACAGAGAGACAGACCATAGCAACGGTGTTCCAGGGAGACGCGTGGTCTTCGCTGGGGTGTATCCCCATGTTCCAGCGGGACTGGAGCACGTAGACCACGGGCTCCACGCTCACGTTGAACTTTGATACCCAGGCGACCCTGACATAACCCTGGCCGTCCTCCAGGAAGCTCATCTCTCTGCGGGGCTTCAACGGTACACCTGCGAGGTCCAAACATACGGTTACCACCACGGCTCCACGCGCCTCATGGCTCATACAACACCAATATCCTCATATACTTTCTTTGTGTTAATTTCTTTGTGTTCAATTCATTTAAAATGCTAAGATGATAAGTATTTTGCCGAACCCTTGGCAGGACTCATCTACTTGTCACTGTAACAGGCAACAAGCATGGTGTTTCTTCCATGGGCAGACTGACTCAGAGGCTGCAGCCAGACCTGGGTCCTATTAGTACGTGAGCCAAAAGTAAGCACGTTTTTGGACATACTACGGTGTCGCCGAAACTGGTGGCCGCAATTGATGATGACACACAAAGTTTCACCCAAACAGTGTGATATATGTATTTGATTATTGTTTATGTATATGATTATTCAAATAGTAATTAGGGGGCCAAGCATAATAGAGTGTGTAAATAAAATAACAGTTGCCTGTTCATTGTTGCTGGTCTAGGGTTGCAGAGGCTATAGATAACATTCAAAAGTTCTGCTTAAGATGGTCGTCCTCCTGTCAAAATGCATTGTGAGTTATCCAGGCGACTGTTTTGTCCATAGTTTGCACACTACGGTTTTTGCCAGAAATAGCACACCATCCGGTTACATTAGGTATACTGTTTTTTGCATACTATGTTGAGACATGATTACAGACACACTAGATTATACTCTCGCCTACTACACATCACGCTAGTGTGACAATTCAGACGGAGCCAGACTATATAGCTGAGGAGCCAGCAGGTGTGGGTGATTGGTCTCAATGAACTCTCCCGAGACAGCCGTGACTCCAAGCCACACTCATTTTTTTTTCAAGTAATTATTAGTTAATGATGAGCTAAAGAATAATAATAATTAACTTATTGTAGTATAGCTTTAGATTTGATCATCATTGCTGTAACATTTGTTCAGTGTTTATGTCAGATTATTCAGCAAGAATTGCAGCCGGATTCTACTCGTTTAACAAACAATTTGCTAAATGTTTCACTATGTAACCCCACTCATGAAGGAAATGTATCTAAAAACAGAAATATACAAAAAATCTAAATTAGAAGAGTGAATTGTATTCCCATAAATACTTTTTCTTTTTCAACAATTTCCTAATAACTTGCCACTTTGAGGATTATTAAATACATGCAGTTGCCTCAAGCATGTGAGAAATAAAATTCCTTCACCTTTATAAAGATTGGCTGGTGATTGACAAGTGTGGCCACAGCCATTAGAGCAGCATTTCCTGGGGGCGGGACAATGCCTGTCTGCTGAGCAGCTCTCTACGCAGGCGGCAGCAAATCCTGTGGCTTTCTGGGCTGATGGGCAGTCGCCTTGACGAGAGGACCTGAGAGAGTCCAGGAACTCCCTGCTGGTCACACACTCTGTCTGCTTCTAATGGATGGCATGGGAAGAAAGGGAGGAGAGAAAAGAGATGGAGAAAAATACTATGATGTTATGTCAATGAAAGACACAAACATACAAACACACACACATAGGAAAGTGAAAAGTATAGCCTGTGTGTGTGTGTGTGTGTGTGTCTTAAAGTATGAAGGCACACTATGGCAAATAGTTCAGGATCCTGCGTTCAGAACCGCCAGCCTGTCATTCACTCACTAACAGTCTCTACGCTTCAGCGCATCTGATGAAAAATGGACTTATTTGGAAACCTCAGTGACTGGCAGTAGAAAATAATAGTTTAGGGCCATATATAATATAAATACACCCTTTTATATGGGAAGACATGCATAAATAAACACTTTTCCCATGCACATACCTTTTTGTATATTTTATTAAAATGGATATTACCTCGCAAGACTTTGGTGGAAGCAGCTTTTTAGTTTCCCAATAGTCCTTACAGGGCTGAAGACACTGTAAATGGAACAAAGAAATAAATCAAACACAACATACGGCTTTGTGAGAATTTCAACATTTGCCTCAAAAGTGCATCAGACAATGATTAGGTGATATATAACACAATAACAAGCCCTGTTGAGATGGAGAACCAGTGTTTCTTGAAAACACACGTGCACACACACACGCACGCACACACACATGCACACATGCACTAGCACACACACACATACACACACACACACACACACACACACAATTACTCACTTCCAGATACATACAGTCATCTGGTGAGCCACCTCAGTGAACTGGTGAATGATGGTTCTCACGAAATTAAAACCAGACCATATATAAAAACCATGGTTTCACCCCCCCCCCCCCCCCCCTCTCGCTCTCTCTCTCTCTTTCTCTCTCTCTCTCTCTCTCTCTCTCTCTCTCTCTCTGTCTGGCTTTAATAATAATCTCTACACAATAAACTCTCTATCATACTTATGGCTGATTACAAGTGATTTAAATATAGTTCACGCTTCAGAATCAAACAGTAACTTCTCACAAACAAACAGCTGCCAGTAGAAAGAAATATTTCATAACAGCTTTATTTGCAGATTTTTTACTTGGTGTTGTGGAATACCAGTGGCTGGACATGTAACTGTAGTTTTATGATGCTTCAGTCAGCGCATTGCACGCATCGTGAAAACTTTCATTTCAAGTTTGAGAAGAGTAAAATAAGATGTGATGCAATAGTTCTAATTTAAGGGTTATTGTACAACAGTGGCAAAAACCAGGGAAGCCACGCTGGCTGGCCCTTATAACTATGTGTTTAAGGGCCCATAATTATGCTCATGCATGCAAATTATTGCCATGTTTTAACTTGTATGGACCCCAGAGTAAGGAAATATGTATTTTTCTTTCACATCAGAAAACGCTTTTTATTGTTGTGAATCTCGTACAATTCTCATTTAAGATGTTGGCACGTAGCTAAAGGAATGGGACCTTAAGTAAGCATAGGCAACACACACACACACACACACACACACACACAAACACACACACACAAGCACACACGCTCACACACAGTTGTAATAGGATCCTATGGTGTGATGTGTGCATTTCTTTGGGATGTTTCTTGCACTGTACTCAGCACCATTACAATACAACATACAACTCCCACCCCCCACCCCCGTTAGACTCGTATTCCTTCCAACCCTCAAATATAACACCGCCACCTTCAGCTAACCCCCCCCCCCCCCCCCCGCCACACACACACACACACACACACACACACACCCTGCACCTTCCTGACACTTTGATCTATTGCAGTCACAGAATCCCATTTTTCTCTGCCAAGTCTACTGCCACAACTAACCCTCACTCTTTTTCTCTTTCTCTCTTCTTTAGTTTCTCTTCCTTCTTTCTCTCCTGACAACAGCAGGTTCTCCTGCTCTCCTCCCCACACATCTTCTGTCTTTCTTTCTTCCTGTCTTTTACTCCATGTCTTCAACCCTGAGCCTGAGTGTGGGAAGATGAGTGGAGGCATGTTCATTTGGGAGCCCGCTTGCATTTTTGTTTAGCCAAAGGAAGTGAGGTCGTTGCTCTTTTAAAGAGTGGAAGTACAAATCTATACACAGACAACGTTTGTGTGCTTTCGTTTTTGCTGTGTTTACTCTGCTTTGAATCCTACAACGATATCTTTCCTTATCCAACCAATCAGTGTTCATGTCTTACACAAGCCTGTGAAATGTTACAGATACAGATAGGCCTCCTTCAGCACGCCTCTACGTTTAGCGCTTTACCCAGAATCCCATTATGAAAAAGTATTCATGTGTATATCTCCCCATGGATCTATAATAACAACGGTTTCTCCACAGAAACATGCTCCAACCCCTCCGCACTTTACCTACAGCTCACCTCCAACCCGGCCCACCCTATCACACCCTCCCTCCACTCATCTGCTGTACCACGGTTACTTTGTGTTAGCTACGCCTGTGCCCCGCTGTCTCCCGCTTATGTCGCCTGGGTGCAGTAAATCACTCATCTGTAACCAAACATACTGCAGGGAGAGTCATGTAGAGTAATGGACACTACTGGGCCTCCGACGTGACACCATGAGTTATGTTTATTTATGTGTGTGTGTGTGTGTGTGTGTGTTCCTGAGTCAAGGTGCGTGTGTGTGTGTGACTGTGTGACTGAAGGTGTGTGTATGTGTGTGTGTGGGTGCGCATGCAGGCATGCGTGGTTGTGTGAGTGTGTCTGTGTGTGTGTTTGCGTGTGTCCGTGAGCGTGAAGGTGTGAGTGTGTGTGGATATGTGTGTGTGTGTGTGTGTGTGTGTGTGTGTGTGTGTGCATGTGTGTGCTTGTCAGGACCTGAAGATGAAGTGAAGCTTGTAGGGTCAAATATGTTACTGTTTATCACTCCAACGGTGTGCATGTGTGTGTGTGTGTGTGTGTGTGTGTGTATGTGTGTTCTCGTGTATGTGTGTGTGTGTTATACGGTTATTTAAATAGTGCCCCTTTAAGGTGTTAATATATGTACACATTTAAACACTAGCACAAGCACACGTGTACATGCATGCACTCCACCCCCCCAACAATCACACACAAACACCATCCCTCTTCTGTTTGTCTTGCTGTTTTATGGCCTCACCTGCATGAATAGACCATAATCAGAAGGAGAGAGAGAGAGAGAGAAAGAGAGAAAGAGAGAAAGAGAGAAAAAGAGAAAAGAGAAAAAGAGAAAAAGAGAAAAAGAGAAAAAGAGAAAAAGAGAAAAAGAGAAAAAGAGAAAAAGAGATTTAACCAAAAAAATATATATTCAAAAGGTGAGACGAAATTGAAAGTTGGAAACAACAAGCAGTAAAACAAGTCCCTGAGAGAGTTACGGATATCAACTTAAAAAGAGAGACGGACGCACGGACAAGACAGACAGGAAGGCGTCCAGCTGCAGACCAAATGGCAACTCCCTCTCCCTGGGCTGTCTGGATCTTGATGGGTGCTCACTAAGAGAAACTATTTCAATTGGTCTTTTTTTCTTTTTGCTACAAGCTGGGTGGTTTGTGTCCTGAATGTTTTTTTAATGACACATCTCGTCTTACCACGGCGTTACTGATGACTGTTGATAAATATCGGTGATCTAAGAAGAACTAATGAAGCCAGTACACGGCAGGAAGCCTTTCATATTCATTTTCAATATGCCTTCATACGCTACCACACCCACAAGGTCATATTAGAAGATGCAAACACATTCAGACCCAGTACACACACACACACACGCACGCACGCACACACACACACGCGTACACACACATACACACACTCACACGCAAACATACACGCAAACACACACACACACACACACACACACACACACACACACACACACACTCAAACACACACACACAGATTCCATGACCAGCCAATAAAAAGGGGGTTTTGTAGTAAATGTGAGAAAACTAGTCAAATAAATTCAACAACTCTCTTTGACATGTGGCAGGTTAGCGTTCCAGCAGACTATTTTGGAAATTCAAAAACATCTAACAACTAACTGAGTTGGAAGGATTAATGGGTCGAGAAGGTGTGGGGTATTAAACGAAGAGAAAAGAGGGTGGGTTTAAAAAAAGGAAAGAGACAGTGGCTCAGAGGCAGGGAGGGAAAGGGGGAGGCATGAGGGAGGATGTGTGGAAAAATGGTTGACCGGGCGACAGACTGAGGTCAACATTTATTTTTTTCTCAAGGTTCAGTATAGGCTACAGCTTTACCAGCATATTTTAGAAAAGCATTCATTTAAAATCACAACTAGGCTATTTCTGTTTACCAATTAAAATTGAGCTCACGTAGTGAATCATTTTAGGGGAGGGGAGGATTTCAGGTGGGATAAAGAGGAGACAGGAAACAGAAGAACAAGATGAGAGAAGGATGAGATGGAGATATGTGAAAGGAACAGAATTCAAGAGACAGGAAAACAGGCAGGAGATGAAAGGAGGCAGTAATTAAAGAATAGATGGTAATTATAATTTTTTAATCACATGTTCACCATACTGGAAAACATAAATAGTATTAAAACCACTGTGTGTGTGTTTGTGTGTGTGCATGTGTGTGTATGTGCGCGTACATGTGTTTGTCTATTAGTGGAGGATGGAAAGGCAGATCGAGCGCAAAAGAACCAGGAAGATACAAAGTGAAAAAGAGAGCGAGGGAGAGATGAAAGGATGAAGAGATAGACAGATGGACGGAGCCGAGGGATGGAGGGAAGGATGGAGGTATAACAGATGGAGGTATAGACAGATGGAGGGAGGGATGGAGGTATGGGGAAGTAGTCGCAGCCGTTCAAGTTTAAAGGAGCCTGTCATTGGGCCTTTCATGGGAGAGTGTACCGGTGATGATGTGACGTGAACCATATGTGCCGGGGCACCACCAACATCTGTAGCCCGGGCTATGTGTGTATGTGTGTGTATGTCTGTTTGTGTGTGTTCATGTGTGTGTGTGTGTGTGTGTGTGAGACCCATCTATGGGACCGAGACAAGCGATAGCAACGCGGCGGTGGATGACCCCATTGCATTCCTTCACACTTTCTTTTTCTCTCCCTTCCGCTAAATTCGTCTTTCGTTCCTTCAGTCCTTCTTTGCTCTCCTTTCATTCGTTCTTCCTTCTCTCCCATCGCTCAACACCTCCGGCCGAGCCCTCAGGTTTGACCCCGGGGTCAGCATTACACTTACTTTAGCGTTTCCCTTTTCTTTCTTACTGCAGATTTATAGTCCTTGGCCCGTGGTTTTCCCGCCACGCCACTCCCCAGCAGGAGTCCCAACAGGCTCAGTGACTATCGCAATCGCTTCTTTCAGAGAATTAAGAGTTTTCTTTATCCTCAGTTTATGAAGGGCGGAGAAGTTGTGATATATAGAGACCACGATAAATAGGAAATGGAAAAATATGTCTGCTCCTTTTTCTTGCTCTAAGAAAAATGTTTGTATATGGTGGGAGAATAAATCCTGTCATGAGTCTTGAGTAAAAAAATAAAAAGAATACGCAAGAAGAGAAATGAATGAAATCATAGTTCAGTGCTAAGGTCGATTATTCTGTGTGGTCCAGTTACGAGGTGGACATCAGGAGCAGCCTGACGGAAATATGTTTTGTCTAAGCTAGAAAAGATAAACAATTTAAAAACAGCACCACGGTTCCAATGATTGGATTTCCTCTCACAAGTTCTCTCTCTCTGGAGACCTTTTCACTCACTATAACTATCTATACATATACAGTATTTTTATGAAAACTGCCTTATGAATGGGTTGTGAAGTAACCATTAATGCCACCTACCCATGCTGTAACGATTTACCCTGGGATACAAATAGCGTCCAGCATTTCATTTCGTTCAACATTTAAGAATAAGACAATATTGGATATAATAGCACAACACAAGGACTAAGCTACAGAAGGAAGGGAAACGAAATATGATAATTACAGATAGTGACAGGGATATATCTACTATGTTAAGACATGGAATACCATTACTCCAACATGCTCCACTCATTCTCTAGCCTCTTGCAAATCCTCTGTCTATGTCAGCTACTCTGGGAAGAGTAGGAAGAAATCCAGAGGGAGATAAAGAATAGTGAGAGAGAGAGAGTGAGAGAGAGAGAGAGAGAGAGAGAGAGAGAGAGAGACCCCTGCTGAAAACCTCAGCCTGGAACGAGTCAAAAGTTTAGCAGTGTGGATGATTGTGTTTGTATATGTGTGTGTGTGTGTGTGTGTGTGTGTGTGTACATGTGCATGCGGAAGTTAGTGTGTCACAGTGAAGCTGAAAAGTGATGTCCGATGCGTAACCTGTAGGCTGCTCTTAGCATTAGCCGCTGAACCTAAAACAGACAGACACACACAAACACACACACAGACACACACACAACAGTGTGTTGAGAAGCAGTGATAATCCTTCTAAGCCGCATAAGTCTGACTACTTTGATACACACTGGGCTCCCTCTTCCTGTTCCACTTTACTTGTTCTCGTCCGAGTCACACACCATTCTCTCTCTCTCTCTCTCTCTCTCTCTCTCTCTCTCTCTCTCTCTCTCTCTCTCTCTCTCTCTCTCTCTCTCTCTCTCTCTCTCTCTCTCTCTCTCCCTCTCCCTCCCTCCCTCCCTCCCTCTCCCTGTCTGCCCGTGCTCGGACACCCACACTAATGCCCAAGGAAGCTATACCCAGGCTAGCTACGGCTCCTCCAGAGACAGCTATAAATACATGAGATGGAAACTCTGCTCAAAAGAAACAACATATATATACAGTACATGCGAGACACAGACACACACACACACACAGAATACCCACACACAAGACCTCCTGGCAAGCAGTGTTAAGTGAATAAACAGGGGCTAATTTTTCCTCTAGGGAGGGACAGGCAGTAGGGGGGGGGGGGGTGTCAGGGAGGGTCGTTATTTCAACTAAAATCACAGTATTTGTTATTTCAGGAAACATGTGGTAGGGATTATGTCGAGAAAATGAATTGAGAGATATAAAGAAAGATATAAAGAAAGAGAGATTTTGTATGTGTGGTGGGTGCGTGGGTGTAAGTGGGTGTATTTGTCCGTGTATGTGTGCTTGTCTGTGTGATTTGTGTGTTTGTGTGTGCATGTGTGTATGTGTGTATGTGTGTGTGTGTGCTTGCGTTTGTATGTGTGTGTGTGAGTGGTAACAGCATCAAAACTATATCCCCATGGGTCTCCACTATTCAGCCAGTCTCTCTGTAGCTCCGTTAGTGCTTCTAGTCGTCACTTGAGATTGCCTTGTGTAATTTCTGTGTTCTGAAAACCCACCACTTCAATAGGCCACACTTAAGAGGCTGTGCTGTAGCCCCGCGGCAATGAACAAAATACATGCAGTAAGTAGAATAACTCAAGCACAAACACAAAATCAAACACCATATCCAATACATCCCAGTTTCTAAACCAGGTTCTAGTTTCTTGGCCTGGGGCCAGAAATGTAGATGGTCTTTGTGGAACCAGATATGACTCTGGTCTCTTCATGAGAGCAAAATTAATACAATTCCTAACTAATTGCATAGCCTGTAGGAGGTTTGAATAGGACTTGTAATGTTGTTAAACATAAAATGTACTGTGTGTTCCACTGGCACATTGTGTGCAGGTGCACAGTTTGTCTCGTGCAGCGTGTTAAATGTTGCATATCCAGTGACTAAACTAAATGGTCTGCTCTCCATTTGCCAAGCACATTTAACATGTGGTGTGTATGCTTTTGTGTGTGTGTGTGTGTGTGTGTGTGTGTGTGTGTGTGTGTATGTGTTTACCTGTGAGCAGCGCCTGTGGTTCTCACACCAACCCAGCACTCCATCACTCTGAAAAACAACAGAGAAGCAAAGTTCAGTAAAAAGAGTTGCCCACATTCTTCTATCCATAATCCTTTGAGAATGAATCCCACTCCTCTGCTACATATGGTATAGTGTACAGACAGGCAATAAAATAAAGCAAGGGACAGTATAAGACTAGACTACCTTATTTGCAGTGCATTACACACACACACACACACACACACACACACACACACACACTCACACACACAATTATCCTATGGGCAAGCTAAAACTACACGAACAACAGTTTTCTTGTGTCTACAGACATTTGCTAAGGTGTTTGTGTGTTTATTAGGATGTGTGTCTGTGTGTTATTTGTGTGTATTGCGCTAATGTGTTTGTATTTGTATAGCTGGGACTTGATGAGTCCAGCCCACCCATAAACACGGTGACAGAGGTAGACGTCATCACATGACCACAGGCCCTAAAAACCAAACCAATCCCCGACTCTTAACACAGGCGTTCTTCATGCCTCTCTTGATATGGGCCCACAGCCAGTCTACAGTCTAACCCCTCCAAATACCTGTGTACTTAATAAAGACTCACAGGAAATTCAACCTTTTGGGTTCCAGTTTATAGGAAGAATACATTTCACACTCAAGTAAGTACTGCAAGGAAGACAAATAATTGTAACATAATGGTAACATACTCATATCGTTCAACGACCGACAGACATACAGACAGAGCAGACTGGAATGGCTGTGTGACGTCACTAAAGGATAGACGTGCTGTTTAAAGTCAGACTGTTTGGTCAACATTACAGCGGTCGTGATGTCATCATCCTCTTTCAAAACACCCATTAGAATAATGTGTGTGTGTCGTTTCTTGAATATTTCTGCTTGTCAGTGTGTGCTTAAATGAACACCAAGGAGATGCGGCTTAAAGCCTGTGTGTGTGTGTGTGAGTGTGTGAGATAATCCCTTTTAACAAGACCTGAACCCTCTCTCTAAGTGAGATGTACTTAGGACACACCCACCAGGCCTCATAACACACACACACAGACACACACAGACACACACAGACACACACACACACACACACACTTTCATCCGTGTTTTCTCTTTTGATGAAAACAGTTGCATTGCGTTGTCTATATTGGGCAGGGCCAAGGGTGAGACGTGGGGTCAAGGGTTGGGGATTTCAGTGTTAAGGGCTTTAGCTGTGCATGGGATAGTAAACGGCTTCGGTAGTCTAACCATGGCAGAAGAAAACTGTAAAATGGTCCAGCTGAACTGTTCCCTCTATTCTTAGACACAAGTTGATTAGTTGTTTGGTCATATGGTTTGTTGTTTTATAAGAACTGAAATTCATTGGAATTGATTTTTATAATGTCTGTGAATCAGATATAACTGTAAAAGGTTGACTCATGTCTTAAAAACAGCTGCGTATTTGTCTGCATGCATATGTGTGTTATTCATCTTGGCATCAGTGTGCATTGAAACTGAATGCAGTGCAATTGAATCCATTCCTGTGTATATATAAAAAACATGTTCATCAAATGTTAAATGTTTTCTCAAAATGTTCTCTATTTTTTAAGGTGGGGTGCTGACATAGGTGCTAGGGTGTCATGGCAGCTGCACTACCTGCTTGTAGGGTAGACACCCCTTACATTCTCAAAGATGAAGTGATGTCACGACTGTACAAACAGGAACGGGCACAGTTTGTGTTAGAAAGAGTACAGAGTGAGTAAGAGAGAGCATAAGAAGAAGGGAGGAGGGGAGGATTGAGGTGGAGGTTAAATCCCTAGTGAATAGACAGTAACGAGTCTTTAGGGGTGGGAAGGATGGCAAGTGTGCAGAGGGGGAGGCAATACAGAGTGTCATGGAGTGGGGGAGAGAGAGAGAGAGAGCGAGAGAGCAAGGAAAGAGAAAAAAGAAGAGATAACTTCCCTCGATCCATGCTGTTTTACTTCATCAGATATTTTCATGCCAAACATGTTAAGTGTTTGTTGTCACGCTATGCCATTGTCAACACAAAACATGTTATTCTCTATGCTAAACTTAAACAGACTATATAATTTGAAAGTCAAGACTAAATCAGGCTCCAACATATAGTAAACTTCACTGTCTTTCACTCGCTGTAAATTGCCATCATGTGTTGTGAATGTGACAGGACTGGGCTTGCCAATATGTAATGATGATGATGGTGGTGGTGATGAAAGATAAGTAAATAGCATTAAATCCCTTAGTTGCTTCGGTTTAGATGTCTGAAAACAGTTTGAACAGCAGTATAACCGGCTCCAGGCTCAGCCCTAGAAGATGTAGCGCTGCTTGCTGCCGTGCCGTCCCTGAAGCGTTCAGTCCTCTCTCTCTCATTCTCTCACTCATGCTCACTCTCTCCTTCTTCCTGTCTTTTCCATATGTTTCCCTCCTCTCCTTGTCCCCTCTTCTCGCTGTACATCTTTCTCTCATTCCCCTCCCGGCCAGTACTCAATTTCATGGGACATATTTGCTGTCAGAGTCTATCAGCGGAGTTTGGCTGCGTCTGTACACCGTATGCCTCTCTAATGGTGGGCAGAAGTCAGGCTTCACGGGGTCCCCGGCGGCCCATGTGTCCTGTGTGTTAGGTGTGTGTGTGTATGTGTGTGTTGTTGGTTCTGTGTATGTGTGTGTGTGTGTGTTTTGTGTGTGAGTGTTTTTGTGGAAGGAAGTGGTCTAAAATATAGTGAATGTTATTCCAGAGAGGAATAGGAAAGGAGAAAAACAGCTTTGGAAAAAGCATCCTAAATTCACTGTTGTAAAAGTGAATGGCTGTGTCACTTTGTTTCACCCTATAACTCAAACGTATAGTCCCCCTGGGTCTGGGGAAGACAAAGACCTGCTAGGAACAGTGCTGGCCCATTTGATATGAGAAAAAAGATTTCAAAGGATTCCCACATGGCTCTGATAGATCCGCAATCTACAGCAATCACTGCACTAATCACAATCTGACATTGCTGGATGGACCAGCAGGAGAGAGACAGAGTCAAACACACACACAGGCATGCACGCACAATCACAAACACACGCATATATACAGTAAACATACACATACACACGTCCATGCAGGAATGCACACACACACACACACACACACACACACACACACACACACTCAAACAAATGGATTCCCACAAGCACTTGCACATAGAGGCACACAGGATCTTTCACACACATTGAAACACACAGCCCCTGACTCGGTCCCACATTTATTCAGCCAAACACACACACAAACACACACACACACACACACATACAGAACAGATGCACACTTCTGGTTTGAAAACGTTAGGAGATGTAAATCAGACTTCTGCCAGATGCAGTGATACAAAAAATAAAAAGACTGGCAGTGCGCCCTTTATGTGTGTGTGTGTGAGAGTGTGTGCAC